>JAQPPZ010004599.1:0-19594 GCA_028583015.1 Wollemia nobilis | reverse complement strand
TGTTGGGCCTAACTGATGTAGGAGCATCCGATGGCAGCAGAGCAATCTTGCATCAACAAAAAAAAAAATCAAGTATTTGCCTTGGATTCGCGAAAACGCGACATGTCGCGTTTTTGTGACTCGGCCAGGAGAGAGAAGGTGCGAGGCAAAAATGTCATGATTTTGTGACATGTCACGAAATCACAACCAGAAGCATGTGAGAGAAGGTAACGATGAAAATGCTATGATTTCGTGACATGTCATGTCACGAAATCGCGACCGTCGTGAAATTGTGACCAAGAGCAGCCAGGGGAAGGTATTGAGGAGGATGTCATGATTCCACGACATGTAGAGAAATTGAGACCATCACAAAATTGTGACCAGGAGCAGCCAGGGGAAGGTACCAAGGAGAATGTCACAATTTCATGACATGTCACGAAATCGTGACCGTCGCAAAATCACGACCAAGAGCAGCCAGGGGAAGGTATCGAGGAGAATGTCACGATTTCGTGACATGTCACGAAATCGTGACCGTCACGAAATCATGACCAAAAGCAGCCAAAATATGATGTCGATGAAAATGTCATGATTTCATGACATGTCATGAAATCACGACCAGCAGCAGGAGGGAGAAGATGCCAAAGAAATTCTCACTATTTCGCGACATGTCACGAAATCATGACCAGAACAAAAAAATGACGGCGTCCGAAGAAAAATGTCGCGATATCGTGACATGTCACGATATTACGACGAAAAGGCAGAAAAGGATCCAGAGATAGAAAAGTGTCATGATATCACGACATGTCACATTTTCACGACGAAAATGCAAAAAAGGAGCCAGAGACAGAAAAGTGTCACGATATCGCGACATGTCACATTTTCACGACGAAAAGGCAGAGAAGGAGCTGGAGATAGAAAAGTGTCATGATATCACGACATGTCGCATTTTTGCGATGAAATACAGAGAAAGAGCCAAAGGCAAAAAAATGTCACGAAATCATGACATGTCGTATTTTTGCATCGAAAGACGAGTCGAAGACGAATACTCAGAATGGGAGACGTTTCAAATACCTAGATGATGAAGCTACACGAGAAGGTGAAACAAAAGGTTCTGGAATAGGAAATGAAGGGCCACCAACTGGAAATGGAGCATCACCTAAGAACCTTTAAAAAGGAGAGCAAAGGCATGCACAGGGATGGCTGGAACGATAATATTTTTTTTGTATTTCCAAATTTGATAAATTCTATAGAGTCGCAACTCTTTTGCGACTTATGTAATATTCTACTGTGACTGTAATACTCTATTGTAATAGTAATTATCTACTACATTTGAATAAAATAAAACTATTTTTCTTCTCTGTAATTTTGGCTCTCTATCAAGTGGTATCAGAGCAGGAAGTTCCTGAGTGTGCAAGCAGATCGTCGAAAGTGAGGCAGTTTGCACCAGGATCTGTGGAAGGACTTATGAGAGGAGTACAGCAGAATGCCTCCAAAAAGAAATCATGGTCACGGGAGAAATGTGGTGCAAGATGAAGATTTTAGAGCGTTGCAGAGGCAAGTGCAAGCCCTGCAGGAAGAGTTACAAAAAAAGGTCAAACCAAAGGGAGAAAACCAGAGTGATGATAAAGCCTGGGAAACTGAGGGTCTATCAGATGATGAAGAAGCATTGGATCCTTCTGAAGCTAGATTGTTGAAATCTCTAGCTCAGGCCAGGAAGAGACCGAAGTTTGATGTCTCTACATATTCTAGGAATTTCAACCCAGAAGAGTTGATTGACTGGATCAACGCTATGGAGGAATACTTTGAGTATGAGGAGATTGTAGATCCTGATAGGATCAAATTTGCAAAAACAAAATTGAAAGGCCATGCTAGTTTATGGTGGAAAGGAGTACAACTCGAAAGAAATAAAAATGGAAAGGAGAAAATAACCAAATGGGACCAAATGGTTGAGAAACTGAAGAGACAATTTATTCCCATAGATTATGTGTTGGACCTGTTGAGGAGGATGAAGAATCTGAGGCAGTCAGGCAAGTTTGTCCAAGAATACATAGAAGTGTTGAACACAAGCTTATACTGAGAGGGGGAGGTGAACAGTATAAGACCTCTTTTTACTTTTCCTTTATACTTCAAAATAGTAAAGCAATATATCCAAAGCAATATCAAAACAATGCACAAGATCATCCACAAAGTGACACCAATTTTAACGTGGTTCACCCAGAAAGCTCTGGCTACGTCCACAAAAATTTTCTCTAAAAGTTATCTCAAATGTTCTTTGGGAAACCTTCCCAATTACAATGTTTATGGGCACCAACCCAAAGGAGACACCAATCCCCTAATCTCAAGTTCGTGGGCACCGACCCACGGAGACACCAATCCCCTACTGTACAGGAGACACCAATCCCCTAGCTCAAGTTCGTGGGCACCGACCCACAGGAGACACCAATCCCCTAGCTCAAGTTCGTGGGCACCGACCCACAGGAGACACCAATCCCCTAGCTCTGCTCTGGCTGGTGATCCTCTAGAAGACCTCTGCCTCCGCTGCCCTTAGCAAATGGAACTCTATCCACAGAAGACACCTGTCTTCCCTGCTCTGGCTGGAGACCTCTATCCTCAACTCTATCACCTCAAAGCTGGTCCTCGAATTTGCACTAAACACAGCCCTTCGGTCTAGCACAAATGTCCTCTTCCTCTGTCTTCAAGTTCTCTGAAAGAACTATCAAACTCAGCTTCACAAGTCCTCTGCTAGGACCTGTCCAAATCTGCTCACAAGTCCCCAAAGGAACCTGTCCAAAACCTACTCACAAGTCCCCACCAGAACCTGTCCAAATCTTCTTACAAGTCCCCAATGGAACTTCACCCCGCTCACAAGTTCATCAAGAAAAACTTGCTTGGCATGAACCCACAAAGAGAATTGTTAGAGACCCAATGTGATTCATCAACCTCATAGAAGCATAAAGAGAATTGTTAGAGACTCAATATGTTCTATACTTAACTCCCAATCTCAATCTCAAATCTCATAGAAATAAGATAGATGTAATATGCTTTTCTCAAGAACATGAAACACAACCCAACAATTGCCAACCAAGCAATATCTCATATAACAATGATACTCATGTTCTTTCCAACAACCAATATCTTTTCTCAACCAATTAGGGCTTCAACAACAATGCTTAAAGACAAGGTTTAACCAACATCATTCAACTCAACATTAACCTTGAAGCATTCAACCAATCATCACAAGAAAAGGAAACAAGTAGAAATCCTTTTCCCTCCAAAGATATTTGAACAAAATAGCCACCAACACAATATCACCAAATGCAAAGAATAACTTGTTCAAATCAACTCAATGGAGTAAGCCCAATCTCATGAATCAAGTAAAAGCAATTACTTGATCAAACAACCTCTATGGAAGCAACTCAACCATCAACCTCAAAACAGCCAACCAAGGGTTTCACCAACTCAAAGCAAGTAGCAAGACTCACAAACATAAACCCTAGTGCACAATGCATCCACCACCTCAAACCAGAATTATGCATTCACCAAAACTCTCATCAATGATAACAATGCATAAGTAGTCTTCAACAAACCAGAAAATAGGATTTACACCCAACCAAAGGAAACCTAGTTGAATACCTTTTCACTCCAATCTTATTTCAGGAAAACATACACCAATCATACTCATAAGAAGAATGTGCCCATACCTTATTGAAGTGAAGGAACCCCTTTGGAAATCTGCCACAATCACAAAATTCTTTTGCCAATCTTCACAAGGGTTAGTAGATCACAAAATAATCAACATTACTCCACTTTTCAATAATCATCACCAAAGCCTTTAATTGCACAACTTCCTTATCTCTCCTAAAACCACTTGTACCATAAAATAAAATAAATCACAACATTGCATAACCTTATAACTCCCAAAACCACTTATACCATAAAAGTAAAATAAATCACCACATTGCATAATAATACCTTATAACTCCCAAATTCTAATAATTCAAACAACAAAGTATTATCATCATTAAATAAAAATGTGGGGCATACCTTAGTAGCACTTTAAGCCTTCGTCACTACTCGAACCCACGACCTCTCAAGTCGTGCAAGCCCTAGCACTAGGGCCTCAACCATGTGGGCTAAGTTCCGTGAACCAAGGAGCAATTTACTTTTTCTTCACTATTTCTTATTGGCGCATGGAGACAAAAAAACTTTAATCCTCAATTGTCGCTTAGTCTCGATCTCGAGACCTACTTAGTCGAAGACCCTTCACTGAAACCAGCACCTAACGCTACTATCATGGTGGATGAAACTGCAATAGCAGTTAGATTCTTTGTATCCTTCAAAATGTGTACCAGTAACACTTTCTCGATTTCCATGTAATCAAAAGATTTCACAATATTAGCTTTGATGATCGTGTAGGGGTTTTCGATGTCTTTAAAAGGTTTTCGTCTGCATCTTTATAACATCGAGCATGGTATTCTTTTCACTGATCAATCTCAACATGTCTAAAGCACAAGTCATATTTTCTACCAATCTTCGACCTCCTCTTTGGCACTGCTCTCGAGCATCATTTGAATCTCCACCGTGAGCCCTCCTCTTTGGCGCTACTCCCGAGCATCTTTCTTCATTAGCGCAGGGGCTCCGACTAAATCGAAATTGCACGAGGATTCATATCAAAAACATTGCCCACTTTAATGAATTCCATTGCCACCTTTTATATGCACTTCGATGCATTACCAAACACGTCGGCTTTCCAAACATGTCGAAAAATACTTTAATTTAATTTTAAAATATTAATTTAAATTTTAAATAAATAAAATTTAAACTAAATATTTAAAATTAAATATCTTCATCACCGGGGCACCTTTTTCAACGAAACGAAGAGCCAACTTGGGTTTTAAGAAAAACCCATTTCAAATCTGTTGTCCATGGTTTTAAATAAAACCTTTTATTTTGTCTGCCTTGGTTTTCACAAAAACCCTTCCGCTTCTTGACATCAATGACAACATCAACACTTGAGCAAAGGCAATGTACCCAATGTACCCAAAATTGCCAACAATCTCCCCCTTTGTCATTGATGGCAAAACTTTACTAAAAACACATCTTCAAGAGCCAAAACTGAAATCCACAACATCTACCTTTGAAGTTTTGCTCCCCCTGACTTGAAGCTTTCCTCTTCACTTGAAGCTCTCCCCCTTACTCATATCTCTCCCCCTTTGTCATCAATGGCAAAGGGCCACCTTTGGGGCTCGAGACTAAGAATGAGCCTCTTAGCTTAGTCCCTCCCCCACCTCCTATTGAGGTGATTAATTCTGGGGTGGGAGTAAAACTCCCATTAGGCACTGATCATCATCAGCGTCTATAACTTCCTTGCCGGGCCTTCTCTTGAACTCTTTGTCCATATTCTTGTTCCTGTCATTGTTCTGATCCTTGGACCTGATCATGCCACTGTTCCTGTTCCTGTATCCTGGAATTTCAACTCTACACTGTCTGACTGTGTGACCTTCATTGTTGCACTTATAACAAGTAACAATGTTATTTCTTTTAGGCATACCTGTTCTTTGAATCCACAAGTTCTGACCAAACCAGTTCTGACCAAACCTGTTTTGACCAAATCTGTTCTGACCAAACCTGTTTTGACCAAGCCTGTTCTGACTAACCCAGTTCCTGTTATTTGCCTTGCAATAAACTGCCTTATGCCCAAACTGATTGCAAGAGTAGCAATACCCATGAAAGAAATTACCACTTCTGAAACTGTCATTTGCCTTCTTCACTTGAGCCATGCAATGTACAGCCATGTGACCAAATCTGTGACACGCAAAACATCTGCCTTGAAACTTTCCATTATTTGACCTCTTAGGTTCTGAAGACTTCTTCTTCTCATTCTGAATTATGTTTTCTATTTCTGTGCATCTATCATTTAAGGACTCATGATCTGAAATACTTTCCCCATCAAAACTTTCTTCCTTTTGGAGTCTCTTACTAGACTCTCCAATTTGTTCCTTGTGAGGCTTAACAAAACCGAGGCCTGTTTTGTCTGTTGTCTTTCTTTGACCTTTGATGAGAGACTTAACCTTTTTGGAGCTATCTTGAAACCTGTACAACTTATCCTTGTATTCTTTAGTTTCCTCTTTCAAAGAAGCCATTTTCTGATCTAATTCACTATACTCAAGCACCTTAGATTCTAACTCATTCTTGAGTTCTTGTGCCTTAGCCATAGAGACGTCAAGACTTTCTATAAGTTTATCTCTCTCCATGCAACATTCATCTAACTTATCCTTGAGTCTAGCATTCTTCTTTCTTTCCTTTTTCAAGACACTAAGAGCATTAGTAAGTTCACATTCAAGATCCTCTATTTGATTGCACTTTGAATTATCAAGGCCTTTTTCAGATTTCTTATCACTAGAGGTGCTACCCTTTTCAAAAACCATACATGCATCTTCCTTATCACTTTTTGAAGCATCCTCATACATACTAGCAACCAAATCATTATTTTTGCAATTATCCTCAAGGTGCCAACACTTTCCATATCTAAGACATTTCGGTTCTTCCTCCTTTTTTGATATGAACAAAATCTCATTTTTATAATCACCTGAAGAACTTTCACTATCACTACTAAAACACTTACTTGCTTTGTCAAGGTAGACGCTCTTCTTTTCTTGATTGTTGTGCTCATCTTTGATTTTAAGAGTTGTATTGGCCTCTTCTAGTTGTTTCTTCAATGAAACAATCTCTTCTTTTTGTTTGCAGCAAACAGTCTCTTTCTCATTGATCTGATACCTGAGAGTTTCTTCACTCTTTTTGAACTCTTCTATTTTTAGCTTCAGATTGTTAACAACTTTGTTAGATTCCTCTTCATGTTTGTTGTATATACCAACTTTATTACTCATTTCTTCTGTCTGCATTCTTAAACCGTCAATTTCTTTTTCTAGCTTGCTGCAATACTCTGTTTTCCTAGATGATTGCATTTCGAGATCTTCAAAAATTTTCTTGTAATCTTCTGCTTGAACTTTCAAGCTGGTGATTATATCTTCTGCATCCTCAACCTTTTTACTCAGGTCTGAAATCAGTTTTTGTTCCCAATTTGTTTCTGCATCACTTCCTTCTTCATCACACTCTTGTTCTGAATCTGTTTCTTCACCAATTTTGAACGGATCATCTTCATCTTCACTTCTACTAAACCCATGGCAATGATGATCATTATGATAGAGTTGACCACAAACAAAACATTCTCTTCCTTGTGAGCAATTAGCTGCAAAGTGACCGATCTTCCCACATCCGGTGCAAAACTTTATTAATCTGGCTTGTTCTCCACTGTTTGATTCATCTCTTGAATCTATTTCCATTCCCAGAACAGCAACATTGAGATCATCTTCATTTCCTTTCATGACCATGTGAGTTTTCTTCTTCTTGTGTCTTATGGTTTTGCTTTTGCCTTTCCTTGCCATTTGTGTTCTTGTAAGATCTTCCTTCAAGCTGTTAAACTTTTCGAAGGAACCTCGCTCTGATACCAATTGTTGAACACAAGCTTATACTTGAGAGGGGGGTGAACAGTATAAGACCTCTTTTTACTTTTCCTTTATACTTCAAAATAGTAAAGCAATATATCCAAAGCAATATCAAAACAATGCACAAGATCATCCACAAAGAGACACCAATTTTAATGTGGTTCACCCAAAAAGCTTGGGCTACATCCACAAAACTTTTCTCTAAAAGTTATCTCAAAGTTCTTTGGGAAACCTTCCCAATTACAATGTTTATGGGCACCAACCCAAAGGAGACACCAATCCCCTAATCTCAAGTTCATGGGCACCGACCCATAGGAGACACCAATCCCCTAGCTCAAGTTCGTGGGCACCGACCCACAGGAGACACCAATCCCCTAGCTCAAGTTCGTGGGCACCGACCCACAAGAGACACCAATCCCCTAGCTCTGCTCTAGCTGGTGATCCTCTAGAAGACCTCTACCTCCGCTGCCCTTAGCAAATGGAACTCTATCCACAGAAGACACCTGTCTTCCCTGCTCTGTCTAGAGACCTCTATCCTCAACTCTATCACCTCAAAGCTAGTCCTTGAATTTGCACTAAACACAGTCCTTCGGTCTAGCACAAATGTCCTCTTCCTCTGTCTTCAAGTTCTCTGAAAGAACTATCAAACTCAGCTTCACAAGTCCTCTGCTAGGACCTGTCCAAATCTGCTCACAAGTCCCCAAAGGAACCTGTCCAAAACCTGCTCACAAGTCCCCACCGAACCCTGTCCAAATCTTCTTACAAGTCCCCAATGGAACCTGTCACCTGCTCACAAGTTCATCAAGAAAAACTTGCTTGGCATGAACCCACAAAGAGAATTGTTAGAGACCCAATGTGATTCATCAACCTCATAGAAGCATAAAGAGAATTGTTAGAGACTCAATATGTTCTATACTTAACTCCCAATCTCAATCTCAACTCAATCTCAATAAAAATAAGATAGATGTAGTATGCTTTTCTCAAGAACATGAAACACAACCCAACAATTGCCAACCATGCAATATCTCATATAACAATGATACTCATGTTCTTTCCAACAACCAATATCTTTTCTCAACCAATTAGGGCTTCAACAACAATGCTCAAAGACAAGGTTTAACCAACATCATTCAACTCAACATTAACCTTGAAGCATTCAACCAATCATCACAAGAAAAGGAAACAAGTAGAAATCCTTTTCCCTCCAAAGATATTTGAACAAAACAGCCACCAACACAATATCACCAAATGCAAAGAATAACTTGTTCAAATCAACTCAATGGAGTAAGCCCAATATCATGTATCAAGTAAAAGCAATAACTTGATCAACCAACCTCTATGGAAGCAACTCAACCATCAACCTCAAAACAGCCAACCAAGGGTTTCACCAACTCAAAGCAAGTAGCAAGACTCACAAACATAAACCCTAGTGCACAATGCTTCCACCACCTCAAACCAGAATTATGCATTCACCAAAACTCTCATCAATGATAACAATGCATAAGTAGTCTTCAACAAACTAGAAAATAGGACTTACACCCAACCAAAGGAAACCTTGTTGAATACCTTTTCACTCCAATCTTATTTCAGGAAAACATACACCAATCATACTCATAAGAAGAATGTGCCCATACCTTATTGAAGTGAAGGAACCCCTTTGGAAATCTGCCACAATCACAAAATTCTTTTGCCAATCTTCACAAGGGTTAGTAGATCACAAAATAATCAACATTACTCCACTTTTCAATAATCATCACCAAAGCCTTTAATTGCACAACTTCCTTATCTCTCCTAAAACCACTTGTACCATAAAATAAAATAAATCACAACATTGCATAACCTTATAACTCCCAAAACCACTTATACCATAAAAGTAAAATAAATCACCACATATGCATAACCCCCCCCACCCTTATAACTCCCAAATTCTAATAATTCAAACAACAAAGTATTATCATCATTAAATAAAAATGTGGGGCATACCTTAGTAGCACTTTAAGCCTTCGTCACTACTCGAACCCACGACCTCTCAAGTCGTGCAAGCCCTAGCACTAGGGCCTCAACCATGTGGGCTAAGCTGCCCGCGTGAACCAAGGAGCAATTTACTTTTTCTTCACTATTTCTTATTGGCGCATGGAGACAAAAAACTTTAATCCTCAATTGTCGCTTAGTCTCGATCTCGAGACCTACTTATTCGAAGACCCTTCACTGAAACCAGCACCTAACGCTGCTGTCATGGTGGATGAAACTGCAATAGCAGTTCGATTCTCTGTACCCTTCGAAATGTGTACCAGTAACACTTTCTTGATTTCCATGTAATCAAAAGATTTCACAATATTAGCTTTGATGATCGTGTAGGGGTTTTCGACGTCTTTAAAAGGTTTTCGTCTGCATCTTTATAACAGTGAGCATGGTATTCTTTTCACTGATCAATCTCAACATGTCTAAAGCACAAGTCATATTTTCTACCAATCTTCAACCTCCTCTTTGGCGCTGCTCCCGAGCATCATTTGAATCTCCACCACGAGCCCTCCTCTTTGGCGCTTCTCCCGAGCATCTTTCTTCATTAGCGCAGGGGCTCCGACTAAATCGAAATTGCACAAGGATTCATATCAAAAACATTGCCCACTTTAATGAATTCCATTGCCACCTTTTATATGCACTTCGATGCATTACCAAACACGTCGGCTTTTCCAAACATGTCGAAAAATATTTTAATTTAATTTTAAAATATTAATTTAAATTTTAAATAAATAAAATTTAAACTAAATATTTAAAATTAAATATCTTCATCATCGGGGCACCTTTTTCAACGAAACGAAGAGCCAACTTGGGTTTTAAGAAAAACCCATTTCAAATCTGTTGTCCATGGTTTTAAATAAAACCTTTTATTTTGTCTGCCTTGGTTTTCACAAAAACCCTTCCGCTTCTTGACATCAATGACAACATCAACACTTGAGCAAAGGCAATGTACCCAAGGTACCCAAAATTGCCAACAAGAAGAATTCTACAAGATCTCCATCAGAACTGGCCATTCAGGGGCTAATAAGGAGAAAGTAGCCAGATACATCAACACGTTGAGAATGAACATTCAAGAAGAACTCAGCTTGATCAGAATAGCCACCATAGAAGATGCATACCAGTTGGCCTTGAAGGTAGAAGAGAAACTAAACAGAATATTTGAAGGCAACCAGAGAGGAAGGGATCATGGTGGAAGAACCGATGGAGGAAATTACCGAGACCAGAAGAAGACTGGTGAAACAAGCAAACCCCAGGAACAACTGCCCACGTGATCAAAACAATGGCTACCAAATAGGAAGAGGTAGACCTAGATGTGGGTATGAAAGATGGGTATTTCGTGGAACCTGTTTCCAGTGTGGAGAAGAGGGACATCGGTCATCCGAGTGTCCTCAACACCAAGAAAGGACAAATAAGAGACCCGAGGATCATGCTAGAGCTACTATGGCAGATGAAGGTGTAGAGTCAGAACATTCTGAATAAGTGGAAGGAGGAGAAGTGCTAATGACGAGAAGGGCACTATTGAATGACGAGAAAGAACCAGAATAGAGGAAGAGTCTATTTTGCACAAGGTGCAAATGTGCAGGGAAGGTCTGCAATGTTATCATTGATAATGGTAGCATAGACAACTTAGTTTTAGAAGATATGGTTACTAAGTTGAAATTGTGAAAGAGGAAGCACCTGCATCCATATCATATTGCATGGTTGCAGAAAGACCACAGAGCACTTGTCAGTGAACAATGCTTGGTTGAATTTCACATTGGGAATTATCAAGATGAGGTCCTATGTGATGTTTTTCCGATGGATGCTTGCCATTTGTTGTTTGGAAGACCATGGCAATTTGATAGACGTGTAGTGCATGATGGGCATGCAAATATGTACTCTCTGACGAAGGATGGAGTACATCACAAATTGAAGCCACTGAAGGAAGTGGATGAGAAAGTGTGCAGTAGTGCCAGAATTTGCCTGGTGGATGGAAGACAGTTTTTGGATGGTCTGAAGAGGGATTCAATGTGTTATGAATTGATCCCTACTATTAATAAAGAACAGTACACAATTGTTCCAACAGAGGCCGAACACTTGTTAGAAGAATTTCCAGACATCATATCAGATAATGTGCCTAAGGGTTTACCATCGATGAGGAAAATTAGTCACCATATTGATTTGGTACCTAGATCTAGTTTACCCAATAAGGCAGCCCACAGAATGACTCCTGTGGAAAGTGAGGAGCTGAGCAGGCAAGTCCATGAGTTGTTGAAAAAAGGACTGATTCAAGAAAGCTTTAGTCCATGTGCGGTACCTGCAAGACTAGCACCAAAGAAGGATGGGGAGTGGAGGATGTGTACAGACTCCCGAGCTATAAACAAGATCACCATAAAATACAGATTTCCATTACCAAGGATGGATGATATTATGAACTGTTTGAGTGGAGCCAAGTACTTCACCAAGATTGACCTGAAGAGTGGCTACCATCAGATTCAGATCAGAGAAGGATATGAATGGAAAAGTGCTTTCAAAACTAGAGAAGGTTTGTATGAGTGGTTGGTCATGCCATTTGGGCTAACCAATGCACCAAGCACATTCATGCGGTTGATGAATGAATTATTGAAGGAGTTTTTAGGCAAGTCTATTATTGTCTATTTGGATGACATTTTGATATTCAACAAAACCCTGGAAGAGCACCTAGTGCATATCAGGAGGGTTTTTGAGAAGATGAGGGAAGAACAGTTGTTGATCAACTTGAAGAAGTGCAATTTTGTGAAGAAGGAGTTGGTATACCTGGGATTTTTCATCTCAGTTGAAGGTCTAAAAATGGACCCATAAAAGGTGAGGGCTATCATTGAATGGCCTACTCCAAGAAGCACTTTTGAAGTGAGATCATTTCATGGGCTAGCCAATTTTTACAAGAAATTCATCAAAAAATTTAGCAGTATTTGTGCACCCCTTACTAAAATAATGAGAGGCAATAGGAAAGACTTTAAGTGGACCCTAGGATCCGACAAGAGCTTTGATATGTTGAAGAAGAAGGTCACTGAGCAACCTGTTTTAGCACTTCCAAATTTTAACAAGGTATTTCAGGTGGACTGTGATGCTAGTGGCAGTGCCATAGGAGCTGTGCTGAGCCAAGAAGGCAAGCCTGTCGCTTACTTCAGTGAGAAACTCAATGAGACCAGGAAGAAGTATTCAGTGTATGACCAAGAATTCTATGCTATAGTTCAGGCCCTGAAGAAGTGAAGACATTATTTGCTACCAAAAGAGTTTGTGTTATATACTGATTATCAGGCCTTACAATATATAAATAGCCAAGGAAAATTGAACCGGAGGCACTTGAAGTGGGTTGAGTTTCTGTAGAGTTATTCCTTTGTGTTGAAGCATAGGAGTGGAAAGTCCAACAGAGTTGCAGATGCCTTGAGTAGAAGGCAGAATTTGCTGACAAAAATGAAGGTGGAAGTGTTGGGATTTGATGAATTGAAGGGTTTGTACCCTGAAGATCCCAATTTTGTAGAAGCCTGGAAGGCTTGCTTGGCACCAGTTACCCTAGACAGAACCAAGTGGTTGGATTTTCTAATCCAAGATGGAATGTTGTTCAGAGGAAACCAGTTATGCATTCCAAGAAGTTCCATGAGGGAAAACCTAGTCAAAGAAAAACACAGTGGAGGATTGGCTGGGCACTTTGGTCGAGATAAGACCATTGCCCTTGTGAGCGAGAATTATTATTTGCCGCAACTATAGCAAGATGTGCAAAAATTTGTGCAGAGCTATAGAGTCTGTCAGATGGCGAAAGGTAAAACATCAGATTATATCAACCGTTACCTATACCAGAAAAACCATGGGAAGATGTCAACATGGATTTTGTTCTTGGTCTACCAAGGACACAAAGGGGAAATGATTCCATATTTTTAGTAGTTGATAGGTTTTCAAAGATGGCACATTTTATCCCTTGTCAAAAAACTAATGATGTAGTTCATATTGCAGGTTTGTTTTTCAAAGAGGTGGTACGATTGCATGGTCTACCAAAGAGTATCATTTTCGACAGAGATACCAAGTTTGTTGGGTATTTTTGGAGAACCCTGTGGAAGAAACTAAAGACAGATTTGAAATTCAGTTCAGCATACCACCCACAAATAGATGGGCAAACAGAGGTAGTAAACAGAAGTTTGGGTAACCTATTGAGGTGCTTGATAGGAGATAAGCCCAAAGGATGGGATCTAATTTTGCTGCAGGCAGAGTTTGCATATAACAATTCTATCAACAGGAGTACCAACAAATCTCCATTTTAGATAATATATGGAAGCAGTCCAAGAAATGTTTCTGAGTTAAGGAAGCTAAATATAGGGGAAAAGTGCAATGCCGAGGCTGAGGATTTTGTAGAGCATCTGAAGAACCTGCATGAAGAAGTGAAGAAGCATATTGCTAAAATGAATACACAATATAAGATGAAAGCAGACCAGAAGCGACGGTTTAAGGAATTTGAAGTGGGATATGAAGTGATGGTCCATCTGAGAAAAGAAAGATTTCCTGCTAAAACCTATAACAAACTAAATATGAAGAATTTTGGACCATGCAGAATCCTAGCAAAACAGGATTCGGGCAATGCGTATGAAGTAGAATTGCCAAGTGGGCTTAACATATCACCTGTCTTTAACATTTCAGATTTAGTGAAATACCATGAGGGGGATAGTAATGAGACACCAAGCGAAGAGTTGTCGAGTAGTCCAGCGTCTACTCCAACCACATATGAGATTGAGGAAATACTGGACACTCAAGAAGGCAGAAGTACCAAAAATAGGCAGTATTTTGAATATTTGGTCAAGTGGAAGGGCAGACCGGTAGAAGATGCAACTTGGTTGTCTAAAATAGAGGTTGACCGGCTAGGTCTCCCTCTAATAGTTCAGAAGTGAGGATCACTTCTCAATATACCTCGGATTTCTGATGCAGGAGCATCCGATGGCAACAGAGCAATCTTGCATCA
Source organism: Wollemia nobilis (assembly GCA_028583015.1). Taxonomy (NCBI): domain Eukaryota; kingdom Viridiplantae; phylum Streptophyta; class Pinopsida; order Araucariales; family Araucariaceae; genus Wollemia; species Wollemia nobilis. The sequence goes on along the minus strand of JAQPPZ010004599.1, from coordinate 5,119 downwards.
ACAAAAAAAAAAATCAAGTGTTTGCCTTGGAGTCGTAAAAACATGACATGTCGCGTTTTCGCGACTCGGCCAGGAGAGAGAAGGTGCGGGGCAAAAATGTCATGATTTCATGACATGTCACGAAATCACAACCAGAAGCAGGTGAGAGAAGGTAACAATGAAAATGCTGCAATTTCGTGAAATGTCACGAAATCACAACTAGGAGTAGCCAAGGGAAGGTACCGAGGAGGATGTCATGATTTTGTGACATGTCACGAAATCACAACCATCATGAAATTACGACCAGAAGCAGCCAGGGGAAGGTACCGAGGAGAATGTCATGATTTTGCAACATGTCACAAAATTGTGATTGTCACGAAATCATGACCAGGAGCAGCCAGGGGAAGGTACCGAGGAGAATGTTGCAATTTCGTGACATGTCGCAAAATCACGACCATCGTGAAATCATGACCGTCATGAAATCACAACCAAAAGTATCCAAAATATGATGCCGATGAAAATGTCATGATTTCATGACATGTCGTGAAATCACAACCAGTAGCAGGAGGGAGAAGATGCCAAAGAAATTATCGCAATTGCGTGACATGTCACGAAATCGTGACTAGAACAGAAAAGTGGAGGCGTCCAAAGAAAAATGTCGCGGTATCGCGACATGTCGCGATATCGTGACTAAAAGGCAGAAAAGGAGCCAGAGACAGAAAAGTGTCGTTATATCGCAACATGTCGCATTTTTGCAACAGAAAGGCAGCAAAGGAGCCAGAGATAGAAAAGTGTCGTGATATCGTGACATGCCACATTTTCATGACGAAAAGGCAGAGAAGGAGCCTGAGACAGAAAAGTGTCACGATATCGTGACGTGTTGCATTTTCACGATGAAAGACAGAGAAAGAGTCAAAGGCAAAAAAATGTCACGAAATCATGACATGTCGTATTTTTGCAATGAAAGACGAGCCAAAGACGAAGAGTCATAACGGGAGACGTTTCAAATACTTGGACAACAAAGCAACACGGGAAGGTGAAACGAAAGGTTCTAGAAGAGGAAATGAAGGGCCACCAACTGGAAATGGAGCATCACCTAAGAACCTTTAAAAAGGAGAGCAAAGGCATGCACAGGGGATGGCTGGAACGATAATATTTTTTTTGTATTTCCAGATTTGATAAATTTTGTAGAGTCGCAACTCTTTTGTGACTTATGTAATATTCTGCTGTGACTGTAATACTCTGTTGTAATAGTAATTATCTATTGCATTTGAATAAAATAAAACTATTTTTCTTCTCTGTAATTTTGGCTCTTTATCACTGACCCAAGGTGGTCTTGGACCTGTTCATCCAATGGTCGAGGACATTTAAAAATCCAAGACTCATGTTCTTATGGAGTTCCCTACTTCATCACGTGGCATGGCGATCTGGCTGGAACATAACAACTGCATATTCATAGAGATCACCAAAAATTTGGAAGTGGTTTCCAGTAGAGCTCTATCCCTTTCTATTGAAAATAGCAGCCTCATCCCCTACGTAGATGTCCATAACTATGGGCTAGAATATTACCTTTTTGCATCCCTCAGGATTCCCATAGAATATAGAAAAGTCCATAATACCCATAGTTCCAGAACCACGACCAATTAATCCCCCTCCATAGGGATGGCTTAAGGCCAACTTCGATGGTGCTTCAAAAGGAAACCCAAGGAAATATGGGGCAGAAGGAGTCATCAGGGACCACACAGGTAGCATTGTCAAGGCTTTCACAAAAAATTTGGGGACCCAAACCAAAAACTATGCATAAGCTAGAGCTTTGTGGAGAAGCATTGAGGTAAGCAAAACCCTTCCTAATCCAATCATATTCGAAGGATACTCATCAATTATCATTGGACACATTATCAACAAGAGCACAGGGGGAAGAATATCCAAAACATCATTCAGGATTGCCAACTTTCTCTCAACAACAATCCTCAAAGCTAGATCAACCACGTGTTTAGGTAAGATAATAAAGTGGTTGACATATAGCACTAACAAAATTAGGAGCACTTAGAAAATTAAGATCATAAATATTATTAACCAGATATTGCATTTACATAAGTTTGAAGGATTACAATGCTTAAATACAAATATTATTAACCATAACCTAGAAATCTTAGGAGAAAGAATAGGGAAGAAGAAAAATAGGGAGGAAAGAAAAAATGAGATTAGGATTCAAACTCCCTACCGTCCATGCCGTCCAATCCTGCTGACTCAGTTGCCATCCAATGAGGTAAAAGGGTAAGGTCCAAAGCTTACAGTGGTAAAAATTTGTTTTTACTTTTTTACCCTTTTAACTTCCAACATTCTCCCCCTTAAAGTTGAGAGGACTAACTATACAGTCTCTCAGATTTATATATTGAGCTTTAGCCATGCCTTTGGTAAAGATATCTACAATGTTATCCAAAGTGTTGTAATATTTAAGATTAACTATCTGCTACTCCACCATGTCTCGGATGAAGTGATACTTCATATTAAAATGCTTTGATCTGCTATGGTGGATTGGATTGTATGTCAATTTAATGGCACTTATGTTATCACAATACAGTCAATTTGGACCACTTTGACTTTCTCCAATTTCTTCAAGGACTTTTCTTAACCATAGGGCTTGACTACTAGCATGTGTGATGGCTATATACTCAGCCTTAGTAGATGAAAATGCTACAATAGTCTGCTTATTGGAACTCCATGTGATTAGTCTTGACCCTAGACTAAAATAGTTCCCTGATGTAGATTTCCTATCATCTATATTGCTGCCCCCATCACTGTCACTGAAGCAAACTAATTTAACAGAATTACATTTGTGGTAATGGATTCCAAAATCCAATGTACCTTTTACATATCTTAATATTCTTTTAGTTGCTTGTAGATGCAGATCATATGGACTTGCCATAAACCTTGAAACTAGAGAAACAACATATTGAATATTAGGCCTTGTGTTGGTGAGAAACATCAGACTCCCAACCATGCTTCTGTAAGTGGTCATGTCAACCTTTGGTGCTCCGTCGTCCTTGCTCAATTGGATCCCATGTCTAGTTGGAGTTACAACTGATTTGCATTGCTCCATGGAAAATTTCTTGACCATGTATCGAGCATACTTGTGTTGATAGATGAAGATCACCCTATTTGATTGATGCACTTCCATGCCTATGAAGTATCGCATTAAATTGAGATCTTTCATCTCAAACTGCTTCATCATGGAGTTTTTGAACTCCATATTCATTTTAGTGTTACTACCCATAAATATTAGATCATCCACATACAAATAAACTATGAGAATTTCTAATCCATGCTTTAGGTAGTACATATTTGGTTCACTTTTGCTTCTAGTGAATCCATACTCATTGAAATAGCCATCAATGCGTGAGTACCAAGCTCTTGGTGCTTTCTTGAGGCCATAAAGTGCATTTTTCAATTTATAAAAAAGGTTCTCCTTTCCTTGTTCTTGAAAGCCTTGATGTTGTTGAACATAAACCTCATCAATTAAGTGTTTGTTCAGAAAAGCACTTTTCACATCCATGTGTTGAATGTTCCATCCTTTATGAGCAGCTAAGGAAAGAATTGATCTGATTATCTCTTGTCATGCAACAGGAGTGAAGGTTTCCTCATAGTCAATGCCAAATTTTTGAGTAAAACCTTTTGCTACTAATCTCACCTTGTGCCTCTCAATGCTTCCATAAGCATTGTATTTGGTCTTGTAGACCCATTTACATCCAACACTTTTTTTTCTTTTTGGAAGCTTTACAAGCTCCCAAGTATCATTATTTTTTATAGCGGTTATCTCCTCTTTCATGGCTTCTTGCCATACATTCTAAGTACAAGTCTTCTCATAGCTAGATGGTTCTAGCTGTGCACTAGTTAATAAAGCATAATTAACTACATCTCCCTTAGGATCTTGGGAGTCAGCATCCCCATACATATGTATATTTTCAAGTTTCTACAAAACTAAATTCATTTCAGTAGCTTGGCTTCTAGTGTATCTTTTCTGGTAATTTTGATCCAACATTTGAAAATATGGATGATGTTTTAATGTTCTTTTATCTCTTGATGGAGAGTCAATGTCCATCAGTGAAGAACTTACTGATCTCTATGGAGAAGTACTTGGAGTTGCGGTTGAAGTACTTGATGTAGTACTCCTACTTGGGCTTGGAGGGGTTGGTGTGCCTTTGCTTTTCTTGGGAGACACCTACTGTACCTGTGAAGAACTTACATCTTGGGACTCATCATCAACAAAAATTCTTTGATGACCCCATTCTCCCCCTTCATCAAAAATTACATCCCTAGAAAGTATAATTTTATGAGTCTTGGGATTGTAGAGTCTATATGCTTTGCTAGATTCACAATACCCTACAAATATACAAGCTTGACTTTTGGGATCAAGCTTCTTCCTCTTTTCATCAGGAATGTGTGTGTATGCTAAAGAACTAAAAACTTTGAAGTTCTTTACATTGGATTTCTTTCCATACCACCCCTCATAAGGAGTGATGCCATCTAAACTAGAAGTTGGACTTCTATTTAGAATGTATACACTGGTTCTTACAACATCATCCCAGTACATATTAGTTAGATGCTTAGTCTAAATCATCATTCTTGCCATCTCAACTATGGTGTGGTTCTTTCTCTTAGCCACACCATTCTGTTGTGGGTTATATGCAGTAGTGAATTGCCTTTTGATCCCACTTGCTTTACAATATTTCAAAAATTCTTTTGAGGAGTACTCACCTCCTCGATCTGTTCTAAGATATTTTACAAAATACTCACTTTGTTTCTCTACATTTTTTTGAAATATATGAAGCAATAAAAAGCTTCATATTTATGTTTCAGAAAATAAATCTAGCACATTCTAGAGAAATCATCTATGAAAGTGAGAAAATGGGAATTGTTTCTGATACTCTTTGTCTGCATTGGACCACAAATGTCCGAATGCACTAATTGAAGTGGATAGTTGGCTCTCCATGCTTGTCCTTTTGGAAACTTTGACCTTGAGTGCTTTCCCAAAGCACATCCTTCACAGACGTGCTTCTATTCATTGATTTTGGGAAGTCATGTCACCATAGATTGAGAAGTTAACAATTCTGAGCTAGCAAAATTAAGGTGACCATAT
>JAQPPZ010004598.1:0-185682 GCA_028583015.1 Wollemia nobilis | reverse complement strand
TTGTTTGCAATTTCTCTCTCCTCGTCCATGTCGCAAAATCATGACAATTTTCTTTGCACCTTCTCTCTCCTCCGACATGTCGCAAAATCATGATAGAAAACATGTCGCGATATCGCGACAGTTTTCTTACTTATCTTTTTCTTTGATTTTTTGAATCTGGGTTACTTTTGTTTTCTTAGAATTTCACTGTACATGATCTGACTAACCTTTGAACTTCTGTCCTTTGCATCTGAATGAATTCTAAACTGTCTGTCCACTACATCATTAGATCTAACTGCCTGTGTTGACAACAATGACAAACCTCTTGCAACACCTTGCTTGACAATCTCCCCCTTTGGAATTTTTGGCAATGCCTGTGTACATTCCTGTAACTCTTCTCCCCCTTTGTAAATAATACCAAAGGGCTGCCGCAGACTCCCCCTGAGTCCATACACACAATTCTCAGGCACAATTTGTTGCACTTAGCACAAATTATGATCATGAGCAAAAGAATAGGCAAATACTCAAATGCTCCCCCTAAGAAAGTGATCCCTGTAGCTAGTCACTTCTTGGGAAGTGTGACTACTCCCAATTTGTTTTGAAGGTACTCAAACACTTCCTTGGGCAATGGTTTTGTAAAAATATCTGCTACTTGTTCTGTGGTTGGGACAAAATCCAATTTAACTTCTCCTTCTACAAATTTCTCCTTCAAGAAATGATACTGATGGCAATGTGTTTTGTCCATGAGTGCATTCTTGGATTCTTGGAGATGTTAATGGCCTTGGTGTTATCACACTTAACTGATATTGGTTCACTAAAATTAATACCAAGATCTTTCAAAGGTTGTTTCATCCACAAAACTTGTGTACAGCAAGTTGTTGCTACAATATATTCCGCCTCAGCTGTTGATAAAGAAACTGACTCTTGTTTCTTGTTGTTCCAAGCAACCAACTTGTCACCGAGATAAAAAGCACCTCCACTTGTGCTTTTCCTATCATCAACACATCCTACCCAATCTGCATCTGAATAATATATAAGGGTGAAGTCTTTACCTTTCGGATACCATAACCCATACTCCATAGTACCCTTGAGATATCTAAGAATATTTTTTACTGCTATCACATGAGTCTCTTTAGGACTGGCCTAAAATCTTGCTACCATGCAAACTACCTGCAGAATATCTGGTCTGGTAGCTGTTAAATAAAGTAAGATTCCAATCATTGATCTGTACATGGTTTGATCTACAGGTGGATATTTGTCATCTTTACTCAACTTGCAGCCTATCACCATAGGAGTGCTAACTGGCTTCAGTCCTCCATTGTAAATCTTTTTAGCATCTCTTTCACATATTTGACTTGAGAAATAAATATGCCTTTTTTATTTTGATTAACTTGTAACCCAAGAAAGTAAGACAGTTCACCAATCATAGACATTTCAAATTCTTTCTGCATTTTGTTTGCTAAGTCTTTACATGATTCATCCTTGCTGCTACCAAATATGATATCATCTACATAAACAACTAGAACAATGAGATGCCCATTTTTTGTTTTGACATACAGATTACTGTCCACCATACCTTTCTTAAACCCCTGTTGAGAGAGATAGTTATCTAGCCGTGCATACCACACTCAGGGTGCCTATTTTAAGCCATATAAAGCCTTCTTTAATTTGCATACAAGATTGGGATCTTCACCAATTTGGAAACCATCTGGTTGTTCAATGTATACTTCCTCAAGTTTCCCATTTAAGAAAGCTGATTTTACATCCATCTGGTAAACTCTAAAATTCTTATGAACTGCTAAGGCCAGAAACATTTTGATTGCTTCTAATCTAGCCACAGGTGCAAAAGTCTCTTCAAAATCAATGCCTTCAACTTGTGCATACCCTTTACAGACCAATCTCGCTTTATTTCTAACTACCTATCCATTTTCATTCAATTTATTTTGAAATATCCATTTGGTGCTGATTACATTCTTATCTGCTGGTCTAGGAACTAATTCCCAAGTTCTGTTCTTTTCAATCTGATCTAACTCTTCATTTATTGCCTTCATCCAACTATCATCTTTGCTTGCCTCAGCTATACTTTTGGGCTCAATGCAAGATAAAAGAGAATAATTGCTTACTACTTTCTTTCTTGTCTGAACACCAGCTATGGGATCTCAAATTATTTGATCTCTGGGATGATTCTTCTGCCAGCTGTCTATTTTGAATTTCTTATTTTCTTCCACCTCCGAGTCATCAAATAAGTCATCTGAGTCAAGTGTTGATTTATTTTCTATTTCATTTTCCCCATCACCTTCAATGGCTTCTTCATAAATTGGGTAATTTTCTTCATAGTTAACTGTTCTTTCCCTCCCTTCATCAAATTTAACATCAGCACTATCCACAATTTTCTTGAGTCTCTTGTTGTAGCATTTATAAGCTTTGCTTTTTATTGAATACCCAACAAAGACACCTTCATCTGCTCTATTTCCAAACTTCCCAAGATTTTCATCAGTGTTTCTGATGTAACACTTACAACCAAAAAATTTGAGATGTTTTGATGTTGCCTTTCTTCCAAACCATAGCTCATAAGGAGTTTTACTTTCATGAGTTCTTAGCATGTACCTATTTTGAATGTATACTGCAGTGTGGACTGCTTCTTTCCAAAATTTGTCTGCTATTTTGTTCTCAGCCAACATAGTACGTGCCATTTCTTGTACTGTTCTGTTCTTTCTTTCTACTACACCATTCTTCTGGGGAGTTCTAGCTGCTGAATATTGTCTCCTGAACCCATGTTTTTCATAGTATTCTTTAAATTCGTATGAAATGAATTCTCCTCCTCTATCTGATCATAAGCATTTGATCCTTTTTCCTATTTCATTCTCAACTAGATGTTTGAAAGATCTAAACATTTCAAAAACTTCTATTTTATTCTTTAAGAAAAATATCCATGTCATTCTGAAATAATCATCAATACACAGCATAAAGTATTTATCACCATTTATGCTTTGAGTTATCATTGGTCCACATAAGTCTGTATGTATAAGATCCAAAGGTTTGTTGGTGTAGTACTCTTTTGTTTTGAATGAGGTTATGGTTTGCTTTCCTTTTTGACACAAAGTACAAATGCTATTTGAAGGTTTTCTAATGGTTGGAATGTCTCTTACCGCTTGATTCGAGCTGATTTTTGCTAGATTATCAAAACTAATGTGTCCAAGTCTCTTGTGCCATAGCCAGTTTTCTTCTTCCTATCTAATGAAACAATTACCTTTTAAGGTTTCTAAGAGATTTTACAGGTTGCCAGATGTCCTTGATCCAGTAGCTATCAATTTTTTGCTGTTTGATTTGTTGACTTCACAACCCTGCTTCTTGAAAACAACTTCATGTCCTTTATCACAGATCTGACTGACACTCAACAGGTTGTGCTTCAAACCATCAACAAACAAAACTTCTTCTGACTTGATCTTCCCATAACTAATTTTAACTGATCCTTTTCCGATTATCTTAACTCCATCATTATTTCCAAATTTTATGGAACCACCCTCATATTTTTGCAAATTTTCAAACTTTTGTTTATCACCTGTCATATGACTTGAGCATCCACTGTCAAGTATCCATGGTACCATTTTGCTTTGTGCCTTGAAATATGTTTGAATTATTAAGGATTCCTTTACTTCCCTAAGTTGTTCTTTCTGATTCCATTATGATTTGACTGCGATATCGGGTTCTAGTTTGGACTTCCCTTTTTCAATATCTTTTGCATATCTTTCAGAAATTTTTCCATTTTGTCTTGGCCTTTGTGGTTGAAATTTTCTTTTCTGAAATTGATTTGAATCAGAGGTACTGTGACAATTCCTTGTAATATTCCCATAGTTGTGATAGTTAAAACATTCTACTGCATAATTTGTTAGAGGAGCAAAATCATTTCTACTAATAAAGCTTCTTTGTCCTACACTGTACTTGCAGTCTGCAATTTTATGCCCATAACCATTACATTTGAAACAGAAACCAAAAAAGTAATGATTGAACCTGAAAGATGGTCTTTGCCAGGTTGTAGTAGGAACCATAGATCTTTTTCTTTGATTTGTGACCTTGGTAAAACCATCATTGTCAGTTCTCATTTTAGGTTTGGCATTACTGCTTTTATTTTCCTGAGTTGTTTTTCTTTCATCAGTCTGTTTCTTCTCTTCATTCCTCATAGTTTCTACATTTATAGCTTTTGGTCCATTTGACAATTCTCCTTCCATGAAGCCTAGACCAAATTTGATGCCAGTAGGTCTTTGGTCACTTAAAATTTTATCCAGCTTCATCGAACTTTCTTCATGCTTTTGATGACAACTGATTTTTTGATCCAGTTCTTGCATCTACAATCATAGACTGACATTTTCTTCTTCTAGTTTATAGCAGTAATCTATCTTCATGGTTATCTGAACTTCGAGATCCTCAGATATTTTCTTGTATTCCTTTGTCTGTATTTTCAAGCTGGTTATGATGTCATTTGCTTCCTCAAGCTTCCTTGAAAGTTTATAATTTTTTCTTTTCTGAAATTTCCATTCTACAAGAGCAGAGATCAGTTCACCTTCTAGATCAACTTCTGCCTCAGGTTTTTCAACACATGCTTTAGAGTTCATTCCTTCTCTCTTCTCCCGATTTTTCTACCTCTTCTGATTTTTCTACTTCAAATGCCATGAATAGAGCTTCACTCAGTTCTTCTTCAGAATCCTCACTAGAGCTGTCCTCTGAAGAATTTGTATTCCTGGAGATGAAGCTTTTCTTTTTGAAGTTGCCTTTCCTGAAGTTTGATTTCTTCTTCCAGTCACTTCATTCTTGGTGCGAAGTTTCCTCACCCTGGTTCTTCTCATTGAGTGGACATTTTGCCGCAAAGTGCCCAATGCCTCCATAGTTGAAGCATTTAAATGGTAGCTTTCCTTTGTATTTTCCTTTTCCATTTCTCAGTTTTTTGACAAAATTTGCTTTCATTTCATCTGATACATCCTCTTCTTCAGACTCTTGTTTTGTGTCTTTGTCTTTTAGGGCTTTGAAAGCTGCTTCTCTATCTGTGGGATTATACTTTCCTATTCTCATTTCAAAAGCAGTCAAAGAACCATGCATCTCATCCATACTAAAGAGATTTAGATCTTTAGCTTCTTCTATGGTTGAGACTTTCGAATCAAACCTTGGAGGGAGAGATCTGAATACCTTTTTCACAATCGTAGCATCATCCATATCTTTGTCGAGACCTCTGATTGAATTAGTGATTCTGTTGACTCTTAACATGAAAGCCTCTATGTTCTCATCATTGTCCATATTTAAGGATTCGAATTGAGCTTGATGTGTTTGAATCTTGGCCTCCTTGATCCTATTGTCTCCTTTATGAATGTTCTCTAGTTTATCCCATACATCTTTCACGGATTCACAGTTTATGATTTTTACAGCTCACTTTCCACTAATCCACACATGATGGCATTTTTTGCTTTCGAATCATTTTCAAATGTCTTTTTACCGGTAGTGTCTATTGGAGCAGTGGCAGGAGCTTTGTAACCATTAACTAATGCACCCCAGATGTCAAAACCCAAGGCACAAAGATATGCCTACATCCTTATTTTCTAGAAAGCATAGTTAGTTCCATCAAACAATGGTGCTTTTTTTGAGGAGAAACCTTCACCACTTGCCATTGTGTCACTTCTAAGATCACCCTAGCTGATTGAGCCTGTTTAGGAACTTGGCTCTGATACCAATTGTTGTACTTACAGTGACACTGAGAGGTGGGGGTGAATCAGTGTGATCTTTTAAAATTGTAAACTGGTAATACTTAATGTAGAAATGAAGCAAATTTAAATCATATATAACAAGAGAACATCACACACAACATAGATTTAACGAGGTTCACCAATGTGGCTACTCCTCAAAAATGACTGCTTAGACTACCATCCAAATCCAGCCTTTGCAAAGCAACAACTTTACAATTCATTTACCAGCACCAACTGGAAGGAGCACCAACCCCTCATTTTTTTTGCACCAACAAAACGAAGCACAAACCCCTAATTCACCAGCACCTATTGGATGGAACTCCAACCCCTTATGCCAAGCTGCAACTTGGACTTCAAAGAAAATAACAGAAAAATACCTTCAACCTTTTTATAGAGCTAGATGCATGAGTGGTGCAGGTGCCAACATTATATTAATATATCCATAAAATCACCTTATCCCTTTGTATTTAAAATTAAAATTTACTTGTACTAATAATACTACAAAGTATGAGGCTCTAATCCTTGGGTTATGAGCTGCTTTAGCCTTCAAAATTAAAATATTATTCATCTTTAGATATTATCAGCTTGTGATAAATCAAATCAATGAAGTTTGTCAGACACGATATGAGAAGATCTACCCTTATAAGGAGTATGTTCTTAAGCTTATTTCATTGCTTTAGAAATTAACTTTAGAAGCCATCCCTCACACTAGCAACTGTGCCACTAATTCCATTGCTGAAACTGCTTCTTTGTTATCGTTGGAGTTGGATGATGAGTATGCTACTATCATTATCCACAAAATCCAATAAATTACTTCCTCCAAATCATGTCTAGAGCCATTATACGTGATTGTAATTAATGAAAAAACCCCAAAAACTTGGTATCCAGATGTCTTTAATTTTATCCAAAATGGAACCTTCCCATAAGGATTAGATAGGAACCAATGTAGATCATTACGTAAGAGAGATGTTCACTTTGTAATTTTTGGTAATACCCTATACAAGATATCCTTTTAAGGTATCCTATTAATATGTATTAATTTATAAGAGTCTAAGAAATCCTTAAGTGAAGCCAATGATAGATCCTATGGAGGACACTTTAGTGGAAGTGCCATTGCTAGGAAAATCCTTTGAATGGGATATTTTTGGCCTTCCATGGAAAAATATGCTAATGATTATGTGTGTCATTATGACAAGTTTCAAAGACATGCAGAACTTGTTCATGCTCCTACCTAAGAACTTTAAGCTATTTCATCTCCTTGGCCCTTCTCTAAATGGGATTTATATATTATTGGTAAAATTAATCCTATCTCATATGATGGTCATAAATGTAGTTACAGGATGCACCACAGATTGATAAACCAAAATAATATTGATTCAAAATTAAGCGATTACATAGGATAGTGCAAAGTATTTATAATGTGAATTAATAAACTAACTACCATCTATCTCGCTAACCATCATGGTAGGAGAGACGTGTAGCTAACCACTAACCTAGGTAGAGAGTTCTAACCAAATCACTAACCTAAATATCTGACATAGGATATTTAGGTACTTACCTAGTTTAACCATGAGGTAAAATATCTCATGGTAATTACATAGAAAAGTAAATGTAATAACCCTACGTAGTGTAATGCAATACACTACCTTATTTTACCCTAACATCCCCCCTTTATTACATTACTTTGATATACAAAGTTTACTCTAAAATAGTTGAAATTTGACACGTCCAAGTGCCTTTGTAAAAATGTATGCAACCTGTTCATCGGTGGGAATGTGTTGGAGCTTGATTCTGTGCTTAGGAACTTCATCACGAATGAAATGACAATTTGTATCAATATGCTTAGTTCATTCATGATGCATTGGATTTTTGACCAAGTTCAAAACACCTGAATTGTCGTAAAACATGTGAATGGGAAGTTTCTTTGGTAGGCCCATGGTAGCCAAGATGTGACTTAACCATATCGCTTCACATACATCTCAATGTGCAGCATGATATTCTACCTCAGTTGAAGATAAAGCAACCACCTATTGCTTTTTACTATGCCATGAGACAGGACCAGATCCAAGATGAAATACATAGCCTGATGTTGATTTTTTGTCATCTATGGATCCAGCATAATCAGAGTCAGTATAACTCTATAAGAAGAATGATTTATTCTTCTTATAATCTAGACCATAATTTGTACTACCCTGAATGTAGTGAAGAACCCTCTTAGTTTATTTCCAATGAGAGACCTTTGGTTCTTGCATGAACCGTGAGAGATAGTTTACAACATAAGTAATATCTGGTCTAGTATTAGTCAGATAGATGAGGCTCCCAATCATCTGTCTATAAAGTGTACCTTCTACCTATGGTGAGTCTTCATATCATGATAACTATAGCCCTAATTCCATCGGTGTTGCTTTGGGCTTACAATCAGTCATACGATATTTTTCTACTAAAGTCTTGGCATACTTTTTCTGAGTCACCCTAAGATGATTATTTTTTTGTTCTATCTCAAGGCCAAGATAGTAGTGGAGAAGTCCTAGATCTATCATATCAAATGACTCTTTCAAGTCATCTTTCATGGCTTTAATCAAGTTCTCTGAATTGCCAGTGATGATCAGATCATCTACATATAACACAAGAATCACTATTTTAGAACCTGTGTTCTTGATATAGAGATTTGCGTCAGATGGACTTCTCTTAAATCCATGCTGCAGTAGGTGACTATCCATTTTTATGTACCATGCTCTTGGGGCTTGTTTTAACCCATATAATGATTTGACCAACTTGCAAACTTGTTGCTCATGGCCTTCCTCAACAAATCCAGGAGGTTGAGTCATGTACACTTCTTCTTTTAAGTCACCATTTAGAAAGGCACTTTTTACATCCATCTAATGTAATTTCCATCCGAACTATGCTGCCATAGCACAAAGAACTCGAATGGTGGTCATCCTTGTTGTAGGAGCAAAGGTTTCCTCATAGTCAAGGCCTTCCTTTTGAGCATATCCCTTTGCCACAAGACGGGCCTTATGCTTGTCTATGGTACCATCTACCTTATATTTGACTTTGTAAACCCATTTGTAGCCTATGGGTTTCTTTCCTTTAGGAAAATATACTAGCTTCCATATTTTATTCTTGATGAGGGAGTTATGTTCTGCATCCATAGCTGCCTTCCATTGAGGCAGTCTAAGTGCTTCATCAACTGTAGATGGTTCATTTTCATCATATGCTGATAAGTAAACCCTCTCCTCATCTATTTCCATATCATCTTCCCTTGGTAACTCTCTATCAATAGAAATCTCTTGAAAATCTGCACAAAGATCATCAACTGATGTGGATGCTTCATTCTTTTCTTTTTGAGTCATGCTACGTGTCTTTGGATGATTGAGAGTAAGATCAGGTGGGGAAGTGAGTTTGGAATCTTTCATTGTGCTTGTATACCATTTGGGAGGGTTTTTCTATTGTGGAGGAGGAAGTGGATGTTGCTTCTCATCATCTAGGTATACTGATGTAGTGTTGGGTGTGAAAGCTTCATCAAACACTACATCTCTATTGACATGTATTTTCTTGGTAAGTGGGTCTATCAACCGATAGCCTTTTGAGAATTCATCATATCCAAGAAATACACATGGTAGGGACTTCTCATCTAATTTATTTATTTTCTCCTTAGGTATATGCATAAAAGCCTTACACCCAAATACCCGTAGATGAGATATGGAGGGTTTCCTTCCACTCCATGCTTCTTGAGGAGTCATACCTTCAAGAGCCCTTGTGGGTGCTCTATTTAGAAGATATACTATAGTTTGAATAGCTTCAGCCTAGTAAATTTGCTCAAGATTCGCTCCCTTAAGCATACATCGAACCATTTCCATAATGGACCGATTTCTTCTCTCAGCAACTCCATTTGACTGAGGAGAATAGGTTGTGGTTAACTGTCTTTTTATCCCATGAGTCTGTAAAAATGAGGAAAATTCCTTTGATGTGTATTCCCCCCTCGATATGAATGGAGGGTCTTAATAAAGCATTCTGATTCCTTCTCAACAAGCTTTTTGAAATGTTGAAAATAGAAAAATGCTTCAGACTTCAACTGTAAGAAGAAGACCCACATATTTCATGAGTGATCGTTGACAAACAATTGAAAATACCTTTTTCCTCCACAACTTGTAGACATGGGACCACACAAATCTGTGTGAACAAACTCCAAAGGTACCTTAGCTTGAAAAGAGCTAGGTTCAAAGGGTACTCTATGTTGCTTTCCTGATAAGCAATCAGAGCACACTGGCAAAGTAGATGAAAGAGTAGGCAGCCCTTTCACCATTTGATATTTACTCAACTCTAGTAAATATCCTGAACTTAAATGCCCAAATATCTTATGCCAAAGAGAAGTGGCCTCCTTTGTGGTTACTACCATTGCAGTATCGGTTGAGGTGATTGCATCTAAGATAAACAAACCATGTTTGTAAGAACCTTTTGCTATCTTTTTTCCTTTCTTGGTGATAAAGAAACATTTCTTTTCTTTGTCCACTTTGAAATTGACATTCATGTGATTGTCCAGGATTTGTGGAACTGACAAGAGATTATTTTTCAATCCTGGTACATAAAGAACTTTTTGAATTTTACATTCACCATATGGAAGGGAGACAGAAACACTTCCTTCTCCCTGAACTTGATAGGTTTGATCATCATCAATGGTGACCGGTCTACCTTCTTGAGCCTCAAATGTCTCAAACCAGGACTTATCGCCAGTCATATGCTTACTAGCGCCTAAATATATGTACCATACAATGTCCTTGTGAGGAGAATATGTATGTGTCATGAGCACTTTGTGTGCTCGTTCAGAGTCCGAACTAGAATCTTCAGCTGCAATGTGTCCATGTTGCTATTTATTCTTGTTCTTTGGTTTACCTTTGCCCTTCTTGTTTCCTTGTTCATTGGGCGGTTTGTTCTTAAACCAACATCTTTTGGTTTCATGAGTGTCCTTGTCGCAAATCTTACAATATTGTTTCTTCTTCTGAGTCTCTTTGCCTTTACCCTTGTCTTTATTAGAAGAAGAACCTTTTTGTTGATTCCACTTTTTCTTACCACCTTGTCTGTTTGAGAAAAGAGCATTGTTGGATGCCTCATCTCTTTGGAGTTGATTAGCTTCTTCTGTTTGAAGCATATTTACCAACTCGAAAAAAGTCACTGTCCTTCCAGAGACTTGTAATGAAGTGATCAACATTTTGTAGGAGTCGGGAAGAGCCCTCAAAATGATAGAGGTCAAGACTTGGTCTTCCACTTTTTCTCCTAAGGATTGCAGTTTTGTTTTCAATTCTACCACTCTGCAGAGGAATAGCTCTACTATTTCTCCTGATTTCATATGAAGAGTATGAAGCTATGTTTGGAGGTGAAGAATTGTTGATTGATTCTTCCCCACAAATATGGTTGTTAAGGCATCCCATGCCTCCTTACCATTCTTAGCTTCACTGATATGAGGTTGGATATCATCAATAATAGCTAGCAAGATCATTAAGGATAGTTTTCTATCCTTTTTATCAAATGATGTTTGATTTGCTCCTGTTGATTGAGGTCTAGTTTCACTTCCATCCACTATAGACCAAATATCCTCTATAGTTAAGATAGATTTCATCTTAGTCTTCCATGTGGAATAATTTGAACCTTTGAGAAGTTGGCTCTCAGTGAGATACTTGTGCATCATGGCCATGGTAAAGGTTTCAAATTTGATAGGACAAAGATTGTGGTATCTTGCACTATACCCTCAAAAGAGTATATGGAAGATTTTTCAATTTGCTTCTAGAATATATTTAATGGTACCTGCCTTAACACCCTTAACAAGGGATGAAAAGTTTAAGGTTTTTAAGCCAAACAAATAGAGCAAATTAAAGGGGTAGGTTTTGAAAGACTTTTGATTGTGCTCTCTAGGATATTTAATGACACCTACCTTAACACCCTTCAAGAAGGATGGAAAGTTTGAGGAGATTAAGCCAAACAAAGAGAGTGAATCAAGGTGTTTGTATTTTGACCTTTGATGGGGATAAAGAAAATTGACTTATGTTCAACCTGTGCAAAGTGTAGCACGTTTTTGGAGTGAAATATGGGTTTTGTGAAATGCTTCAGACTATGTTGTATCTGATTGTTTAATTGCACACAACAAACATGAGTGTTAGTGCAGTAATCAAAACATGAGAGTAACCCACATTATTATCACTCTAGGTGTCGGGTTCAACCGAAAATGCACCTAGTAAAAAAATCAATTTTTGAGAAAGGTGTCGAGTACAATCGAAATTGCACCTTTCTTACTATTTGAAAAAAAAATCCCCCCTTGTTCTTTACAAGTTTGCAAATAATAGAATCAACAAAATGAGTTCTATCCCCCTTAATGTTTTACAAAATTGAAGAATTTTTTAGCACTCCTTTCAAGACAAGTCGACACATGACCCACGTTTGAAAGGCTTCCAGACCAGTCGACACACGACTTTGGTTTTGTCTTCAACAATTTATCATGAAGGAGCAAAAAATGTTTTTGATCTCAAGTTTCAACAATGAAAATAAGGTTGCTATTTTATGTTCCCTTTCATGAAGGAGAGAACAAAAGCAATAATTTGTTGTTTTTGTGAAAAATGAGATGACTTGTGATGCTTTCTAAAGAACTTCTTTGTCTTGATTTTGCAATAGAATATTGTGTTTCTATATCTTTTGATCTCCAAAAATGGGTGAAGAAAACAATAAAAAATTTAAGGTTTTCATTGCAAAAAAATGAAGTAGGCTTTTAGTTTGTAAAAAAAAATTGTCTAAGTTTTAATGCTTAAAAAAAATGAATGACTAAAAATTTTACATAATAAAGGTTATTTGAGAAAAAAAATCATTCACAAGATTGATAAAAATGATTTTAATTTAGCAAATAAAACCTAAACTATATAAAATATATATATCAAACAAAATTATTAAAGCAAAAAAAACGAAGACTAAAATTTTTATACAAAAAAAATAGTCCTTCCCGAACAGACGAGCACGTGGGTCGAACTCGTGACCACGTGTGGGTGAAGGAGGACTTAAACCAGGCATGCTAGAGAGGACTTTGGAAATGAATGCATCACTTTCAATATTCAAACAATGGCGGATTTAATAGTGTTTAAAAAAACATGGGACTTTAGTCCCACATGCATGCGGGTGCGAGCAATGGGGAGTTTTAAATTATGGAATGCATACTGTAATGTTGATTGCCTGGAAGCAATCGATTGCTACTCCTTTTGCAACTTGCCACGCAATAGATTCTACCATGTCATATGCCTCGTTGCCAGTGCTAGGACACTTCAGCAGGGTCTAGGTGGACGTGCCAGCTCCGATCACCAAGTTAGACACCTCCAACTTTGATCGCCATGTCAGACGCCTCGTTTTTGGTGCCAGGTTAGATACCTCCAGCTTTGATCATGATGTCAGACTCACTCTCCACGTGAGCTCCAACTCAGCCACTTCAGATTGATAGATTCATCTAGGTGGTAGCCACATGCTTCTGATAGGTGTCGCGTTGGATTCAAGAGACTACAAATAGAGGATCAAGTGGCCAACAGGCTAACGTGGGCCAGATGCTTCTGATAGGTATCATGTAAGATTCAAGGGATTCACTCAGAGGTGCTACGGATAGAGGATCATGTGGTTGGCAATAAGATGGATGTTGGCTAGGTGCTTCTGACCGATGGATGAGGGTGATAATAGATCGTGCATGGGCACAAGCGACTGGAGTCGAACACGGGTCGCTCAACTACGGGTTGCTCATGGTAGTCGTCCTACTGTCTGTAGAAGGATAGGGAATCCTATCCAATAAAAATTGAAGGGCCCGCACCACGAAGCAACTCATCAATGATCAATGAATGCCTTAAGTAATGAAAGGATCCAACACACAGTGATGCCAAGTATCAGGTGGAATGAGCAATGCTTGTATTTTCCACCCTAGCGAGGATACCAATGTAGTTACAGGATGCACCACAGATTGATAAACCAAAATAATATTGATTCAACATTAAGCGATTACATAGGATAGTGCAAAGTATTTATAATGTGAATTAATAAACTAACTACCATCTATCTCGCTAACCATCATGGTAGGAGAGACGTGTAGCTAACCACTAACCTAGGTAGAGAGTTCTAACTAAATCACTAACCTAAATATCTGACATAGGATATTTAGGTACTTACCTAGTTTAACCATGAGGCAAAATATCTCATGGTAATTACATAGAAAAGTAAATGTAATAACCCTACGTAGTGTAATACAATACACTACCTTATTTTACCCTAACAATAAATTTATAATAACAGCAACAAAATATTTCACAAAGTGGCTAGAATCTATGCCATTATCTTCTTGTATAGGAATCCGAGTTTCTAGGTTTATCTTTAATAAAATCATATGTAGATTTAGAATTCCATCAACTCTCATCTCATATAATGAGACATGTTTTAAGAACAAATATGTTAGAAAATTATGTCAAAAATATAAAATTCAACATCGATGGTTTACTCCTTATTATCCATAAGGAAATGGCTAGGCTGAAGCTTCAAATAAAACCTTAATCAAAATCCTAAAAATATTGGTTAATAAATTAGGCCATGACTGGCACATGCAATTATATCCTGCCTTGTGGACCTATCTATAACAACCCCAGTTGTCACTACTCATCCACTCATTTTTTTTTTTTTAACACTTACATTTCCATGAGGCAAGAGATATAATCATGATTCAAGGTAGAACCATTACATCTAGATTAAAATTTCAAGGCAAATAGCATCGAGGGCTATTGAGACTTGATCGAAGTCTCTTTGAGTAGAAGTGATCAGCTTCTATGAACCCCCCCATACCCCCTCTGGTAAGAGAACATTGGCCAAGTGAAAGGTTTCATCCCATATAGAAGGGAAAATCACCCTGGTCCACCAAGACCAGTATATAGGTGATTGCCTTGAATATGGAGATCCACACCAATGGAAAACCATCATAGATAAAATAACCACACCAATGGTTATTCATAGATCTTAGATCCAATCCATTTTTTCCATTTACATGTCTAGATTGCTATTCGTAAGAGTTATTTTAAAGAAAATATGTGTCCACCATGGCAATACCCCTCCTTATGTCCACTCAACTTCTTAGTTTTAGGATATAAGTTTTGTTTTAGTTTATAGTTCAATACCAATTTTACCTTCTCGTGGAATTCATTCCTCTCCAAATTTCAATGTGTTCTAATTTAAACCATAATTAGTGTTTATGAGATGAATATAAATCAATGAAGTATCTTATGATAAAATTCATTCATCATATCCATTTAATGATTAAATTTCATTACATAAATGTTCCTTAGATGGTTAAACATATGAATCAACCATATTAAACATAACTAAAGTTATTTTATGAAGGTGCATAATTCAATTGTCCATTCACAATACAAAAAGTACATGGCATATTCATATATTTCCCAATTCATCAACATTTAAACATACATCCCATTTCATCAAATGATCACATTTTCATAGTTTAAAGATATGCATTACCTATTTCATCTATGCATAGCATAAAAACCATACTAAGATTAAGCATACATTCTAACATCACATTTTTTGTTACATTTCAATTAAAAGTGCATGAAATTAAACCTCATCATTTTGTTTAAAGTATTTCATCACATTCCCATACATATTTTTCAATACAAAAGTAAATGCAATATTTACAAATAATAGAGCAAACCACAAATAGATGACACAACGATCTATCCTGGAAACCATCATGAGGAATAAACCCAGCCTCCAAAATATATTCTTCCTCGTATTCATAAGCT
This sequence comes from Wollemia nobilis, assembly GCA_028583015.1. Taxonomy (NCBI): domain Eukaryota; kingdom Viridiplantae; phylum Streptophyta; class Pinopsida; order Araucariales; family Araucariaceae; genus Wollemia; species Wollemia nobilis. The sequence continues at coordinate 170,153 of JAQPPZ010004598.1, read as the reverse complement.
TAGGATGTTACTTAATACAAGATTTAGGGGTCGCTATGAATCTCATTATCTCAAAGTTACTAATAAAGGATTACTACTATCCCTATTCAGATACAAGATGTACTTAGGGAATTGTGTGATTCCCTTTCGTAAGTCATCATGATAATTATGAGGGTAGCTTCCATACCACGGAAAAATTCATAATATCCTTTACAATTTTGAGGTGCAAATAAGGAATCCACAGACTCATTTTTCCAATCCATATTAATAAATATAACATCTTGTATAAGTTTATGAAAATCATCGGGGTTCATATTTTGGAGATGACTCTTGACATTATAGGGAATCTCATAATTTCCTCAAGAATGAATCCTAAATTCATTCATAGGAGTTGATATCTAATTAGCCTTCGCTCCATAAATTAAAGTCCCATACCCTTAATCTATGAAGCATTCAACCTTTCATACAAACCATAATAACTATCTATTTTACTGTGTTCTGGGAGATTTATTCCCAACATAGTCATATTTAATTCAAATCTATATTTATCCCAAAACTTATTATCGATTATTATAAATTCCACTCTATTTAAAAAAAAAAAATTGAAATTCCACTTGATCTATTTTAAATAACGTTCTTCCTAAAGGCCTTTTAAACATCTTCAATTCTCAAGGTTATAATTTATCTTTCCCTTTAAAAGGGTTATACACAATAGAGTTTAATCCCTTGTCAATCCTACCTTACATCATAAATAAAGAGTTCCTAACACTATCATTTAATCCATGTGGGAACCTAAAGCAATACTTAGTCGCTATTTGAGATTCCCTTTTTCTAAGGTGAGGAAATCATCTAAATTTATTATATCACATTATCTTTTGGACCTGCCCATAAAGTATTATTGGAGTGAAATCATTAAGAAGTGTTCTAAGAAATTCTTATCATGGACTTCTAGTTTATTTGATGCTCCCAAACCTCCAAATTTTGTAATTACCCAAGTGAACGTTTCAAGAGGAGAATGAAATTATGGTCCAACGGTCCCTTGGTAGGGAAGCATACCAACGATCACTCACATGAGAAATACATTTTACTTTCTATGCAGTCAACGATCATCCAACTACGCATCACCTATTTCGCTAAACACATGGTAATATTCGATCGTGAACATATCTCAAAATGTGTGACACCCTCCAAGTATATAGGGCAAGGCCTATATCCTTCCCTTAAGGTATTGGTTTCTCATGTAACAGGATATTGGTGTGAGATTTTTGGGAATAGTTTTCTATACAAGATCGTTGGTAAGTCTACCATCATTTGTTTAGCAAAATACCTAAACCAGGAAGTGTTTGGATTTTAATAGCAAGAAAAAAACAAGAATAAGCATGTGGTTGAGGATGGGGGAGTTTTTCCAAACCCTCATGGAGCATTCCATGACTCATTTTATCGAGATGGACAACCTATACATTGAACTTTATTTTGGACAGTGGAGATTACAGATCACATCATCAAATTGAGTGGATGCACAAAGAAAAATTTAGGTTTCGTTCGACACACTCAATCCTTCGGGCATTGTGTTCCTTAACCATTCCTTTGAATGGGGTTTAATCGGAGGAGGGAAGGTCACGTTGAATTTTTAGGCTTTTATAATGAAGCCATTAACATGACTAGGAAGGAAGTTTATTACACCCATCCTGCTCAAAACATAGATTATCTCCGTTTGTAACATTATAATGCTTTTTAGGGTGTTCAACATCAAGACGTGTAACCATCAATCTATTAATATTGTTGATAATATAATCATGTCACAACTCTACGTATGATTAGACATTAATGGTTATTGCATTCTGCTATACTCAAACACCATTAAATAGCCTATAATAAAATTTCAAACCTTAGGGAAGGTATTTCCACAAGGATTTTGTGACAACAAATGTATAGGCAGTTTCGAATAGAACAATATGATTGTATATCAAGAGTAACAAAGGGTTTGGTTGTTCATCCCCAAATATTTACCAGTTCTATGTTCCATTGAGACCAAGTGACATTGAATCATCTCTACTAGAGACATTGACAATTGAACTTCATGAATGCAATGACCAATACCTCACAGGTAGGTTTTGGGAGATTCAGGGTCCGAAAAACTTCTTCATTTGTCATCATGCCATCGGGTATCCATTTTAAGCCATATCAGTGACATAGGTATCATTCAATCAAGTTAGAAATATTTACACACATCTATTTGAGATAGGCATAGATCAAACTTTATTTCCACTCATGGTTTGTAGTATAGACAAGTCTCGAGGTACCGAGACAACCCAGACAATTCGAGATGCATACGAGCATGTTTGGCATGATTGGTTCATTCTGTAAGAGACCTACAAAAACCTTCAGCTTATAAGGATGGACATGTCCTTATTGTACTCCAAATAGTTTACACCTTGTTGCTATTACCGACCATTCTTTGTGTTCCTAAAACTATGTCTTGTTGGTGGTTTAAGTTTATTTTTAACTAGAAGCACAATTGACTCTTCATGAAAACCGAATTATTTACTGCTAGCTTTTGGTATTTATATTTTACTTGGTAAATTTATGCCCAGCAAGGTATAGTATATTTGGATAATTACATTGTAACCTACCCATATCTTCCTTTAATCCAACATGGTCACTTCTTACTAGTAACACAGTTGTAGGTTCCTAGTAACTTGATCAACAAACTAGGCTTTTATGGAACATCATAACTAATGGGATTATTAAGTTCCTAATAGCTTTATCAAACAATTAATATGAAGAAAATATTTATCTATTATGTTTCCATTAAACATATTTAATGATAAGAGCAAGGACCTCAAATGTAAAACCTTCATATACAAATTATAGGAAAGTAGCTCTAACCTCAAAAATCCTGTAAGATATTTCTTCTTGCTTCTTACTCTTCTCTCCAAGACATCCATTCCTTCTTGAAGGGTTCCTAATCTCACCTTGATAAGATGCCCATAGTAATATCTCAAAGGCCTTCCAAAATTTCCTAGATGGCCAAATAGTGGCCTTATTATTTTATTATTAAAAATATGCCTTGGTCCCATTAAGGTTTTTCATGTCTTGTGGAGTGTACTCCAAAAGTAGGAAAAGGGTCCTACTAAGGATAAGGTAGGTGGTATTTCTTTTTTTGTGTCCCCCTTTGGTCCACAAGCCTCCAAAACATACCTAATCAAAAATAGGGGAGATAATCTCACTTTTCTCTCCACCAATAAAATTATGCCATGGGGAAAATAGGATAGGTTTTTAGTATTAAATAATACTAGTGCCCAATTTGGTCCAATAAAAATTGGATACATAATTGCACTATAAATAAAATGCCATTATCCTAACTATTAAACATTATACATGAATAATTATTTTTATTATTTTCCCTCCTAAATCCCTTCAAAATTACTAAATTAGAATTTTGTAAACTTCTTTAGCGTCTATGACCCCTTACTATGGAACATTAATTAATTTCCAAAATCAATTAATGTCATTTCAACAAGGTTCAAGGGTAACGGGTCATGACATACACCACCCTTGAAATAAACACAATCCTCTGTGTTTGTACAATCACCTTAATTGAATACATTTAATTAGCAAAGCTAGTATTCATCCTATTGTTTTACAATTTGAATCATCATATTCTTCTTTCTTCCAACTTCTCAATATTGATGGTAAATTTCATCTTCCATCCATGAGAGCACCTGGACCTGCAAAAATACAAAATATTAGTAGTACCATGTCCTTATAAACAACATAAAATCCATTTTGCATAACAATAAATATTGAAAACATCATCAATACATAATCTCATCACAAATATGACAATCACAATCCATCTATTACTACATAAATACTGAATTGAAAATATAGAAATAATAGAATTTGCAAAATGGTGTTACAGAGATATACTAAAATTATGCATCTATACTATTTTAGACATAAAAAGTCTTAGTAATTTTACCAAAACTCCCACCAAGGAGTATCACAGTATAATTTGGTTAACCTCTAGTATGAATTAACCTGATAAGATCAAGTGTTAACAAAGACATATCATAATTTCAAGATCTCAATTTAGGATATTCACATAAATCCTAATATGCATTTTAATACTAGAGCATCCACCCATATGTCTCCTGGTTTATATCATTATGGATAAGTCCCATACCTTCTTCAAGAATGGATACCAATCCATCCCTAAAAAATGTTTAGTTTCTTGAAATTAAACAAATTTATTTTTCATGCTTAAGAATTCAAGCAAAACCTATGGGTTACAAATATTCAAAAATTATTCTGAGTTCACAACACAAATGTTAAACTAGTTAAGTTCACACAAAGATTCTACAATCCAAAACTCACTCATAAGCTCAAATAAATAATTGTCATCTACATAATATCGAAATGTAATATTTCAAAATTTTGATAATCCTTGTTATATCTCAAATTTTTGGAAAACCTAGTCAACACTATATGGTAGCCTACCAAGGAGTAGATCTTAGAGCTAGCACTCCTTAATTTATTCCTCAATTCATGTTGTATTGGTACTTATAGTTGGATATGGCAGTGGAGCTAATGTTCTAGCAACTTCTTGATCACTACCTCCCCTTCTCCCATGTTGTGTATTTACAGCTGGTTGTGATGGAAGAAGCATATCGTGATTTAGCAAGGCAACTAAACAAGATTCCATAAATGCAACATTAAATTATTCCCTTAGTTGGTGGAATTATGGATTTTCTATGAGTATGGCTACCATTGTTGTTGCTCTCCAATTATTTCTTTGCAGTATTTCAGATTTGAGTCGATCCCGCACTGCTATGGCAATATCTCTCTTTGTTATCAACCTTAATATTTCATGTACCCAAGCATCTTATTGAGCATGTTGCACTAGATATTTTCTCTTTATTGCATTAATGGGTTTCCTAATTCTTACCATGATTATTCTGCCTACTATATTTGGTGCTACTATAGATCAACTTCTACTCTTAAGGGTATGTGCAACAATAGATTGGTAATCAAAAGTAAAGGAATCATAAAGCATATAATGGGGTTCATTCCAATTAAAACCAGTATCATCCAAGTGAATCCCACCATAAATATGATAACATTGGACATCATGGGTAAGTTATTACATAAAACTTCTCTAATACTCAAGTGATCATTAGGTCCATTCATATCAATCTTATCCACACATTTATCGATCACATCCTGAAAATCCCTAGGTGAATCATTCATCTTCCATGATACACCCTTTTTTTTTGGCTTGATTGTCCTATAGATGATTTTTTTATTGACTCGTTAAGCTCATTGCTCCTCTTTAATTTTTTGAGGTAACACGTGTCCTCTTATCACAACCATTAACTTTACGCCTAGTGACATCATTGTTCCTTCAATGGCTTTGAAGGTCGATCTTGTGCACACTTATTTGTGAATCATATCTTTGGTACTATTTTTCAAATTTTGTCATAAGTACTTATTGAAATTAGACCCATTAATGGAAAGATAGATTCACTTATCTTCTTTTGGTAGAAAACCAGTTTTCCAAAAATAGCCATCATGTTTAGCTATGAAGAAGAGTAACATGAGTTTTATGAATCTTTTGTTTGGATTCCTCGACTTTTGCTTCAACAGAGAGAAGGGTTGTAGAATTTCATACAAAGTCAGACTATCGAAGCTCGTAATGCCCTTATATCCATGGAATAGATATATTGTAATACTTTTATCCAAAATTCACTTTGTGATGTATGGCTAAGGAATAATTCCCATAATTATTTAACTTTTAAAAGTCCTTTAAGTCATTTTGAGTGGTTCGACTGATTCTTCAGTAGGCCTAACTGGACTTTCCATGTCTAATTTGGGGATTTTTGGTTACCTCCTATAAGTGATCCTCTAAATGTACCATTTCAATTTCTACCATCCTATTATTTGGATGTGGTCAAGAAATATGTTCCTACTAGAAATGCTACTTTTGATAGTGAGATTTATCAAAGTCTTCTATATCAAAGGTATGTGTGATTGGTTGTAGTAGCTTACATTTAATTTTTTCAATCCGGGTTAATCCAGGTTAGATTTAAAGAGTAGCAACCCAATATAGATTGTACCAGAGTAATTAATACTAAGATTAGTTCAGATCTCTTTTTGGTTTCATGTGTTGTAGAAATTAAAGTTTGCAGAAAATTAAATTAAATAAAATTAAATATGCAATTTATGAATTATTCTAATGTGGATCCATTAATGATTTACTTAATGCATTATTTATCTACTATAATTTATAATTATATTTTCATGTAAATTAATATTTAATCTAATTCTATCTACCATGTTAGTGGGGGGAAGATATTTAGGGACTAACCTTTTAGAGTGGGCCCTGCTCTCGGAAGGTTAGTGTTAACCCCTTCCCCTATTTTCTATTTTACTTTAACTTCAATAATATACTCTCATTTAATTAATATAATTCTTAATTATTTCATAATTACAAGAGAATAAAAGAAATAAAAATTACCAAAGCAAGAAAAATATAAAATAATTATAAAACACAGTTACCATATCTTGAAGAAAATATTGTTGTTTATTTATTATTGAAAATCAAATGTACATGGTTGTGCATCCAACTTCCAAAATTGCATACAAAAGATTACATCAAGAATAATCACAGATTATATATATTTCTCCATTAGCTCGCCATCCATATTCAAAGGTCTCGTATGCAAATATATATTGTCACTCAAACAATTCTGAACATAACTCCCCATATTTCTCCCATATGGTTTGGACTTGATATGCAACAACATTCCGAACATAACTCCCCATATTTCTTCCATATGGTTTGGACTTGATATGCAACAACTATGTTCTTAACATGAATAAAGCTAAATTAACACACTCTTCTTCTTCTTCTTTGAACTGGGCCTCTTCTTCTTCAGCTTCATCTTCACTCCCTTATTCTCTCCTTGGCTCAAACCCTCTATGCAGCTCCTCTTGCAGAGCTTGAACTTGCCTTTGCAAAGATCTGAAATCTTCTTCTGGCACCATATTTCTCCCACCACCACAATTTCTTCATGGAGGCATTTTGATCACTTCTCCCACAAACCCTAACCATAGATCTTGGTGTAAACTACCTCATGTTTGGCGCTCTATTTACACACTTAGGAACTCTCGCTCTAATACCACTTGAAGTAGAGTTGCATTAAAAAAACACACACAATCCACTAAAAACCATAAATGCTAAAAGGAGCCAAAGATTTATATTAATTTCATGTTAATAATGAGGATCCCAAAATAAGAGCCCTTTTACAATTTTGAAAATTCCTACTTATGCCCTATTTTCCTCTTTTTTCCCACCTAAAACTTGAAATTTCAAATTTGAAATTTGGGGCAACTTGCGGAGGTCATAACTTCACGCTCGTTGATCCGATTGACTATTACAGCATATTTTAGAAAACATCATGAAACTAGCTACGTGAATCAATCCTTGGCTCATCTCACCAAGGCTCTATCTATCTGAAAAACCTTAAATTCGACCTCTAAGACCTTTAAAAATCTCTTGCAAGAAAAACTAGTTTTACTAGTTCTACTAGTTTTTGCTAGTTTTACAAAATTAAACAATTACAATATTTTTTGGGTGATGCAAGATCACTTTTACACCATTTTATGCTCCTGCATTAGGAACTTCAGCCAAAATTGGTTATTATGACAAATGGGCTTAACAAATTAGGCTGAAACTTGCCCTTTAGATTCATACGCGCATTAGTATTCTTTTGGTTATCCTTTAGGACAAGGTTGCCAAATTTAAAAGAACAAGTGAAAAATTTCTTATAGTAAGTTCAAATGAGCTTATTTTTATAGGCTTGAATATGCTCTAAGGTATGGATGCACTTTTCATCCAACAAATCCAATTGCTTTAAATGATCTAAATGGTACTCATTGTCAACCAAGAAATCTTGCAATAAGATATGCAAGGATATGACATCTATATTGAAGGGGAAAACTACCTCAGTGTCATAAGCTAATAAATTAGGGGTTGCATCTATAGTATTTTGTACATTGGTACAATAGGCCCACAAGGTGGGGTATAGTTAGACATGCTAGTCTCGACTAGTCTTACCAATCAACTTCTTAAGTATCTTAACTAAGGACTTGTTGGATGCTTTAGATTGACCATTATCTTGAGGGTAATAATGGGTTGACCATTTGTGTTGAGTCTTTTATGTAACACAAATTATCATAGATGACTAGTGAAGGAATCCCATGCCTACAAAGGATTTGGTTGAAGATGAAATTAGATACATGGGATCCAATCACCATGGCCAAGAGCATGGCTTCTACCCACATATTGAAGTACTCTATTGCTATAATGATAAACTTACAACCATAAAATGAAGTAGGGTTAATATTATTTATAATATTCAATCCCTAAATGGTGAATGACCAAGGAGAATAAATAACCTAAAGGTTTTGAGAAGGATCATGAACAAGGTTTTCATGGTGTTGACACTTGTTGTAACATCAAACATAGTCACATGTATCTTTCTCAATGGAAGGCCAATAATAACTAATATGAAGGAGCTTCTTGGTAATTACATCACCATAAAAATGGCCTCCACATGATCCTTCATGCACTTCACTAACGACTTATCAAGATTCATCAGAGTTAAGGCATCGCAAGAGGATTCCCTCAAAATAATGTCGATATAAAGTATCACCAATTATCATCAACTAAAACATTATTTTTTGTAAAATATTCCATTGGTTGTGATGTAAGCCATCGAGCATCAAACCATATTTAATAATGTTAAATATATTCATGTACGAAGGCTTAAGTTGAGAAACTTTGATGTGTAGAACATCTAATAAAACTAGGCTAGAGCTAAGGGATGCGAAATCTCATAGTTGTCAGAAAATAATAGTCGCTTCATCATATTTTAAATCTAAGGGGATAAGAGATGCAACGAAAACCATGGCATCCACATGGTGGTTAGAGGATTGAGGGATAGACTCTAAGGTTACCCTATCAAAGGATGACAAAATATTGGTGAAAATATCCTTGTAATGTTTTAGGTTATCATTATGGGTTTGATAAACATTGCTAAATTGATTGACCATAAATTGAGAGTCATAAAATATGAAAAGGATTATAAACTTTAAGGCTGAAGTTACTCTAAGTCTTGGAATCAAAGCTTTATACTCTATAGTATTGTTATTTGAAGATAAACATAACTTGAAGGAGTGGAATCAATTACTTTTGAGGGGTGACTAGAATGATTCTAGCCCCAATTCTCTTCAAGCAATGGGCTCTATAAAAATAAATGACCTACATTTAGGCTCTTCTACTTCTAAGCTAAGGCAATTGTTGGGGAACTCAATGACTAAGTGATAGAAAAACTCTAGGGGAGCAATGACAAGTTTTTTAGTAATCACCTGATATTTTCTAGCCTTTTGACCTATAAATATTAAGTCAAACTCACTAAGTGCTAAGACCCACTTAGTGGCTCAACATAAAAGGTGGGGCTTCAACATTAAGTAGCGAAGAGGATCAAACATTGCAACTACTAATATCTTATGTCTAAGCATATACTATCTCATATTTTGAGAGACAAAGATTCTCTAAGGGAGTGTATTGGGTTTCATAGATGATGAAGGTTCTCCTAATATAGTAGATTGCTTACACTTTGTTTTGATCATCATGTTGAGCTATTAGGGCCCCAAATCTTGAGCTATGGCTACTATATAAAGAATTAAATATGTATCTGGGTTGGATGGGATAAGGACAAGTGGAGAAGTGAGGTACTTCTTGAGTTCATAAAAGGTTTTTTGAAACTTGGTATCCCACTTGAGCCCTACATCCCTTTTAAGAAGCTTAAGAAAGGGTTGGCACTTATTGGTTAACTAAGCTATGAAGTGGCAAATAACTTTAAGTTTCCCTTACAATATTTGCAACTTAATTAGATTATGGGGAGGAGGCATGTCAGTGATAGCAAAAACATTGATTAGATCCACTTCAAGGCCTCGTATAAACACTATGAAACCTAAAAGGATGCCAAATGTGACTTTAAACACACACTTGGAGGACTTAATATAGAATTTGTATTATCAAAGTCTTTCAAAGATTCATCTTAAATCTTGTGCATGAGTTTATTGATTGATGGAGTTACCAAGAGTATCATCCATATAGTCCTCTATAATATCATGCATCAAGTTATTAAATATATATGTCATGATCCTTTGGTATGTGGAACCAATATTATTCAAGCAAAAAGGAATTACTTTATAACAAAAGGTGCCCCATGGAGTTATGAAATTATTCTTGACCTAATTCTTAACAACAATATAGATTTGATTGTATCCTAAGTAAACATCAATTAATGAGAGCATTCCACATCTTGTGGTGAAATTCACTATCATGTTTATGTTGGGTAGGGGAAAGTCATCTTTCAGATAAGATAAATTGATGTCTTGAAAGTTAGTCCAAATTTTGATTATTCCCTCTTTCTTTGCTATAGAAATGATGTTGGAGATCCAATCATAATATGAGATGGCTTTGATAAAATTGATGTTAAGTATTTTTTGGATCTCATCCTTAACTAATAATATGCCATTAGGATGCATATCTTGAAGCTTATTATTAACAGGTTTGACATTGGGTCTAACCACTAGGTGATGCATACCTAAAGAGGGGTCAATCCCTAGCATTTTGGCATATGACCAAGTGAAAATGTCTTAAAATTCTATCAAAAGCTTGGTAAATTGCTCTTTCTCATCCATGGATAAGGCTTTTCCCAACATAAGAAGCCTAGGGGTCTATTTTATTCCTATATTAACATTGAGGGTCTTCTTAACAAGGATGTGAGATTCATCATCGTAATGAGGAGGGGTAGGGATAACTCGTTACTATTCAAGGTATTTGGATGACATAGGAATGGATTCCTCTTGAGACTTGGAAGACTCAACATGAGTGACACAAGGGACTGACCTATCAAAGAAGAAGATATTTCAAAATATATCTTCATGATCCATATCACAAATGGTATCCCCTTCAACATACTCCCTTGGAATTCTTATTTACTATATATGAACTAAGGTGATCACATTGCAAAATAATATTTTTAAGGGAGAAGGGGGTCCTTCATCATCATTACTCCACTCTAAGCCATGATGATCCACGAGTTTACAAAATGTAACAAATTTATCATCATCTATTGGGGGATTAGTTTTTATTGGGAATGTAGCCTATGCCATATCTCCTAGAACAAATTTCAACCTCCAAAGGCTCTTGAATTCCTTATTGTTAAGGTTCCAAACCCTTACCTTTATATCCCATACTAGATAGGATCTACTTAGGAAGTGGGTAATCATTCGATAGATAAAAATGGGCACATGTTTGCTCTATTATAAAGGGGTTTCTACCATGGATATTTTATTTTTAGTATATTCTTGCGTAGATAAAGGTACACATACCTATGTGTCCACATTTTTTATGGGGAAAACCCATAGATTGAGGTGAAGGTGGTAGCTGAGCTAAATCTATAATAGGAATTTTGATGAACTAAGTGACTTGATCTTGTGATGGAAGAATGATTGAATTTTATTTACTTATTTTGAAAATTTCAAACTACCTAGTGATTTTAGATGATAGAGAAGAATGATGAAAAGAATTAGGAGGAAGTTTATGAAGAGAAATAGATCTAAAAAAATTGATCATGGATTGGGATTTCTCCACCATTGAACAATATTGGAATGGATGAGGGTCACCTAGGATGGTGATAAGTTGATTTTTAAATTCAACTTCAAACATTGGGGAATATTAGAAGGGACATACCTCATTGCATGGATCCAAGGGCATCTAAGAATAATATTAAAAGATGTTGGGAAAGATACTACATAAAACAAAGTGTCTAAAATATTGGGTCCTACCCTAAGGGGAATAGATAAAATGCTACAAGCCTCTTGGGACTCATTTTTGAAATATTTTAAGATAACATTATATTTGGTTAAATATTCCTTCCTAAGTTCAAATTTTTAGAAAAAAAATATAATTGCATATATTGATGGAGGAACCATTTTCCACCAAGATCCTCTTGATGGTATTTTTTCCAATATATATAGAAATGTAAAGGGGATAATCCCCTTGTAAGTTTGAGGAAAGAATATAGTCATCATAGAAATATATGTGATTTATCCCAAGAATACCTACAACATAGGCTAGGTTACTAGGGGGAAGATCTTGCAGGACATATTGTTGACTTAGAAGCTTCATCCAGGTTTTCCTATGAATAGAAAAATTCTATAAAATTTCTAAGAGGGATATCCTAGCATGTGTGTTACTTAATTTGTTACTAGATATTGAACAAGACTCTAAGGTTGGGTTTTCTACACTTGTGCTCCCTTTTTGGGTACTCATAAGAACTAAGGATGGTCTAGAGGATTGGTTGTAGGTAGAAATTGTTTTCTCTTGATTTTGTTGAGTCATTGGAGCTTGAGCTTGTTGTCTTGTGATAGTTGCTATCATACCAACCATGAATTTTTAGGGAGGTGACACTTTATTATATGAAACTTGGTTGGTTATATATAATGCATGATTGGGTAGGTAACTTTTGGAAGATCCCCTTATCTTGGTTAGTTGTGGGTTTCCATTAAGTAGGAGGTTGATCAGTGGAGGTTTATGTTTAGGATTTGGTTGGGAGTCATCCATAAAAAGGTGACCCTCATCTATTAAGTTATAAACCACATGTTTCAACCTCTTACATGAACCTATCATGTGCCCCTCCACCCTATGATACTTGTAATGTTGATGAGGCTTATACCAAAATACCATTATATTAGATTGTCTTATGTGAGGAATTTCAATCATACTAGCTTCCAAATGTTGCTTAAGGATAGATGAAAGGATTTGGTTGGGTCTAGAGAGGTTTCTTGGTAGGTATTTCTAAGGTTTTCTAAGTATAAACTTTTACAAGGTACTAGGGGTATTGACATTGTTAGTTGATTTGTTATCTGTTATCCCATCACTAATTACATGCATGTTCTTATATTTGGTTTTTGTTAGTATTTCTTCTTATTTCCTTAACTTAATTTGGCATCTTCGAATAAGGAATTTCTCCACTCTTCTTACCAAATTGATTTCTTGTTCAAAAGAGGTTTTAGTTGTTTGCAATTCATATAAGATCTACTCTTGCAAATTTCTAATAAAGACCTCTAGCATATCTCAAGGACATAGGGTGTACCTTTATCATCTAACTTAACTTCTCCACTAAGATAATAAATCCAAGAAAATTTTATCTTTACCTTGATTCAAGAGGTATAAGTCTTGGAGAATTACTCCTTTCTCCACATAAGCTCCAAATTGTTGAACAAACAACTCAACTATTTTCTCATAATTTCTTAAATAATGACATGGTAGTTGAAAATATCATTTGCAAATCCATACTTCCAAGTATTTTAAGAAACATATTTAGTAACAACATATCATCATATATGATATCATGAAATGTTTTTCTAAACATAATTAAGTGTTCTATAGGGTCATTTGTTTGCTTATAAATAGGTAAAATTGATATTAGAAAATGCTTGGGGTAGGGCCTAGAGGCTACCATAGGGTCTAAAGGTTGATTGCACATTTCCTTGTAGTTATAAGTGAAACATAGAGATTGAAGTGTATCCATTCTCAATGCCAATTATTTTACTATACTTATTATGTTTTGCATGTCTAGATTATTGTTGTGCAATATCCCTAGATTATCTAGAGGTGGGTTATAACTATCATAAATAGGTTATTGGAACAAAATTTTGTTAACGTTGAAAGTATTAACACCATTGTGGTATAGTTTATGGGATGGAATGTTTTGTAGAGCATATTTCTATAAGATGAAATTTGCATTTGATAGAATAAAATAAGGAATTTATAGGAGGAACATTATAGTAAGAAGAAGGCAATTGATTGTTATTTTTTGGGTATGCCACTATTTGGAGAGGTTGCAAAATTTCCCCAATGTTGGTGCTTTTTATAGTAGCATATATTGGTTTATGGAATGGATTGATATTATGAGAATATTGAAATAAAGTATTGGCATGAATGTTGAGAGGAGAATTGGTTTGATGATGAGATACTTTAGCTTCTTCAAAGTGGGTGTCTCTATCCAAGGCTTCACTCAAGACTTGCCTATTTTTCCTAAATAAATTCAATAAATGATTATGCAATTTGAAGGTTAGTTGATCATAAGGTCCTTCAATAGGATCAAATTCATCACCAATTTCTACATTCTCTTCTTCTAGATTGGTATTCCCTCTATCAGTCTGATCATCTTCATGGCATAGATGATTCTCTTTGGGTTCTATCATATTTAACTTATTCCTAACATTTAGAGCCATAGATTAATATAAATAGAAAGGGATAAAACATAACGCAAAAATACAAATGATACAAAAGAATTTATTAAGTTTTTGTTTAGTTTTTCTAATTTGTGCAAATAAATTTAAATGGTATTGTTTATGATTCATAAACAAAAACAAAAGAGAGGTAAAAGGTTTCCTAGATGGTCACTAAGTATGTGTTTCATGTTGGGTTCACCAAATATGTAGAGAGGAAAAATACCCATCGTAGATGATTCTCAATGGATCCACTAGGAGTTGAGATAACCATGGGGCTATTGTTTCTCTACACTTAGAGCTTAAATATTTAAGGTTTCACCAGGAGTTGTTTAAGGACTCACTCCACTTATTTGTTTGAATGTTTAATATTCTTATTGAGCAAAGCACCTAAGTTTGGTCTTGACTAAGATTTAAGATAGAAAGAAAATAAAAAATGCAAGCAAACAAAGCACTATTCCTAGAATTTTTCTTGTTTTCAATGAATATTACTCCTAATTCTACAAGAATGTAAAATATTTTCTTTTTGAACAAGGGTCCAAGGGAATGTACAAACATGATTAGCCTAGATGCAAACTATATTCTCTTCTCCTTGGATGCTTAGAAATAAAATAAAACACTTTTTCTTTTTCTTTTCTTTTTTAATTATAGGAAACAAAAAAGAAACATAGACAACAAACAACTTAAAGATATTTTAGAACACTTACTTAATCTAGTGATTGATCCTCACCAAATTTGTGCCCTGTGATCCTTATTGTGAATTTATTCAAATCTAAAAATCATGAATAAAAACTTGGAAAAATTGACCAATTTTTTGGGGTCTACTTAGGCAACTCCATGACTAAGCTTGGAGGTGCATTAGTTAGTCCCCCTTAGTCCTTTTAGTTGACCATTAAAAAATGAAAATGATTGTTGAAACTTTTTTGAAATAAGGAAAACAAGCTATACCAAAATGTAAATAGAATGGATGCAATGGAGAATAAGTATACAAATGATAACTAGGGTTTTTGGAAGTAGATAATTACCACTAAAATATTGTGACCAAAATTATTTCTCATTCAAAAAAAAGAAAGAAGATGATGAAAACAATGATTTTTCCAAATTCATTTCCCATAAGGGTGTGGTGTGAATTCATGGAAGGATGTTTTAAAACTAATTTATGAATGCAAAATGCAATGAACAACTAAGAACTTATGATCTAATGAAATAATGCACAAAAGAAACCTGATAAGCCCATGGAGGAAGCAAGAGTAAAGGCAACAACCAAGGTAGAAGACCTTTCCTCCTTTAAAAGTAAAATAATGTACACAATATATCATCAAGGCTTCTCCACTTGCTTATCCACAACATCAAATCATAAGAAGCACACAAAAAGTAGATTACTAAAGCATTCTAAAAGCATTATGTCTTGAGAGCATTAGAATAAGATAGATCTCACTTCTCTAGTATCAAAAGGGAATCCAAATCCTTCTATTTATAGGAGGATTATAGGGGGTTAAGTGAGAAAACAAAAATCAAACTTGGCTAAGAACTAACATCACAAGGGTTGACCAAAAACTTAGGTTTTTCAAGAGAAAAACCTTAAAATTACCGAATTTGCACCCTATCTTGGATGACCATGAATTTGGAAAGGCTAGGAGAAAAATCCAAATAAAAGAAGGAAAAGAAGCTCAAAAATTTTCTTATCAACTTTAAATTACTTCTTAAGGTTCTAAGGGATTGACTCATTTGCATGAGTCAATTTTCTATGCCTACACTCATGACAGTTATGTTAAAAAGACCAACCCTTTTTATGGACAGAGGAAGGAAAATAAGATTTTGAAAAGATAAAATAAGCTATTGCAAATGCTCCAATACTGGTCAACTGATATTTTAGTAAATATTTCATCACAAATGCATATAGAGGAAGGGATAATATAGCAAATTTAATGATACAAAAGGATGAAAACTAGAGTGCCCAATGATGTTTTTCAGTCAAATGTTGAAGGTATTTGAGAAAAAATATAATTTTATTTAGAAACATGTGTATGCTTTGGTAAGAGGATTAAATCATTTTAAACACATGGTATTGAATAAGAAGATCATTGCTTATGTGTACCACCCTAAAAACATACACCTAGGCTATTGCATCAATTATACCAAACATTAAAGCATGAAAAAATGAATAAAAATGAATTGAACAAAAAATAACCACTTATTTATATTATCATTGCAAATATCCATTACAAATATATCCCTCTTAGAGATACCAAATTATTTGATACAATTGATACAATGTTTTGAGCCCCTCAAAGGGGATGGTGCAATACACAGACTCTTAATGTAGACACGAACTTCTCAATGCTCAAGGAAGCCTTCTTCTCACTTGATTGGAGGAAAATGTTGCCAAGAATACTTTGAATATGATTAGATCCTATAAACCTACATTAAAGAAACAACATAAAAGAATTAGAAGCAAAAGAGACCTCTCATTATGAGGCTCTTGATAGAAATTTGCATAAATTGGTATAAATATAGCAAGAAAGCATGGAAACTTGTAAAGATTATTACAAAACCTCTAAATTACTGTAAATAATGCTATAAAAATAGAAAATCTAGCTATTATGATGCATAATATGTCATTACAACTTGAAATGAAGCAAATTTAATGAAACTAGTGCAAATTGGTAAAATGAGAGAAAATGGAGCAAAGCTACCTCTAATTTCTTCAATTAATCATACAAAAGCATAATTGAAAGCTAGTCTATGTCAAATTTTACTAATTACATGCTTAAAATGAAAATACTATGCCTAAAATGAGGGAAATTGAGTGTCAAACCCTCACCACAGGTCTGAGGTGCAGTTGGCTCTATTAGCCATGACTGAGGTGAAAATACACTTGCTCTTGTAATCAGGGCTTGGATCTCAAATTTCCTCCATGGAGTTGATGATCAAGGGTCACCTCTATGTTCTAGAATGAGTTGGTGGTGTATATTCATTGAATTTGTAGTGGAAGTGGTTCAATTTGGTGTGAATGATCCTTCAAGCTCTTGAAACCTCCATAGCTTCAAATGCAATCAAGATTTCCAAATTGGCAGAATGTAGGCACTCCTCAAGGGTTGCAAATGGCTCTACAATCTAGTAGGGTTTCACTGCATTAAAATGAAAGCTTCTCTCTATAATTTTCCCCAATTTGTAGGGGTATATTATAGCACTATCAATTCCTAATATTGGCTTCATGGAGAAGCCAAGATCAAGAACTAGGAGGTTGGAGCAATTGGAAGGAAGAATATGGAAGCTTCCTCACTTGAAACCACTCAAAATCCATTACTAGGGCCATTGTAACTAATTTTATCTTGGCTCAAGAGTCCATGATAGTTACAGAGCTAGCCATGGCTCTTAGGCACAACTAGATCTGTTAGCCATGGGTGTTAGCTATGGTTGAGATCTTATCTACAAATGCTATCTGCGGTTAAAGCTTACTAGGCCAAAGCTACCTAAATTGAGTGGTTAAAACCACTGCTTTGTCTTGTTATAGTCCATGATCATTCATATGGTTTGTTAGGATACCCATATGAGTAGTACCCTACACACACATTTTAGGTGTCTACAAATGCCCCTTTTGGGAAGTTTTGTGGGAACATAATGCTAAGCAAAAATAGACCACCTAAAGCCATATTGTAGGTTGAATGATGATCATTGATCTGATCAACATTAGATGCCCTAGTCTTGCAAAAGGATGCACATCTTAGAATCATTACTTCCAATTGAGGGAAGGCTTAAATTTGGAAAGCTTTCGTGTATCCATGATGATCGGGTAGTCAGGCTACAATCATTATGATAGGTGGAAAGCTACTAAATTAATTGTCATATTTGCTTTTTGCCCCAAAAAAGGGTAAGCTTATGATAGTTGTTGGCAATGATTCGTAATATGAATGTAATTTGACAAGATCGAGTGATATTCTATTGAATTTTATTATGATTATTGATATTATGACTACCACCTCAAGTGACAAGTCGATGAGGGTGGAACATTGAATAAAGTGATGAGTCACTTGACCAAGATGAATAATTTGGATGATTGAAGACTTTAGAATAGTTTTTATTATTTGGCAAGGCCTAATTAAACCATGATTTTAACCATTAAGAGTAATTGTACATCTCTATCCTATGGAGTATTTCGGTTGTAATATCCTTATAATAGAATCAAGATGATAGTAATTACAATTAGGATTATGTTGAATCACTATGTTAAATGATCTACTAAAAATGTCATAGGTGAAATGAAATTAATGCTTTGTTCCCATGGAGTAGTCTAATCGTAGTGGCCTTCTTTGGTAGTGAAGTGAAGCATTACAATTCAACGATGACTAATTTACCCTAAATGGCCTTATGGTAATTTACTCATATTGTCATATTGCATGGAGCACAAGTCGCTGCAACCACCAAGTGTATAGGGTAAATAACTGGATACAAGGTGCATTTGAATTTTGAATTATGTGAATTTTTTTGTTATTTTTTATTTTTTTTGAGATTTCTAGATGGTTGAATATTTTTGATTTTGCATTTGAAGTTCCTCACATTTGTATTTTGAGGGTATTTATTGGTATATTCTAGCCATGCTTGTCAGATACAACCATTTTTGGAAAATTCCTTAGTCACGACTCTGACCCGTGATCTAAAAAACCCTAATTTTCTACCTACGGTTACCAACCGTGGTTGAGGGCCAAATTAGAAATATAAAAGAAAATTCTATCATTTTCAAATTTATTATTTCTAATTGCCTTAGATTTCAAGAGATCTCTGAGAGGTGAAGTTGAACTTTTGACATGAAACACTGCTAAAAACCTCACAAACTACCCATATGGCAGACCAACCGGATGTGTCCACCAGTGGCAGAGCTGGGGTTACAAAGGTAGTACTCAAACCTCACTTATTGAATTACCAACTTAAAAATGAACCACATTAATTAATGGGTTAAATGAACCAAATTAAACTATTGGTAATGAACCTCACCCTAGTTAGGATTTAGACTAGGCTAGTTAGTGGGGAGGGTTTTATTTTTTGGGGGTTGATGGGGTGGGAAATGACCTCGAACAAGATTTTTCCAATAGTTGTGGTTCCCAATTGGTAAATTGGAGGCTACAACTGCCAACCATGACTGAATTCAAATTCCAACGGTCAGAAATTTGACCTTTATCGCCGGTCATGGGTGACAACCGCGATTGAGCCACTTTGGAAAAAAAATTATAATTTTTTTTTGAGTTTTGACTGAATTAATTGATTTTTTTGAAATTTTCAAAGTAAATTTTTTATTTTTTTGAACATTTTGAATGCATTTGTACTTTTTTTTTTCCTTTTAAATGTTTTTTGCATTTGTTTGTGTTTTTAAGTGTATTTTTTATGTTTTTATGATTTTGTTATTATCTCCCTTTAGCTGACTGCTAGAGCACAAGAGTCCAAGATCTTCTGCAAGCTCCTTTGTGAGATGGATGATGTTGACCAGGATTGGTTCTCCACCATAGGCCTATGCAATGAGATCTGACTTCCATCCATCCAAGCAGACTAGTCCTACATGACTACTTTTTCCCGTTGATGGGATGCGCAGACCAACACATTTCACCTACCAACTAGAGAGATCACGATCACCCTGGAGGATGTCTACTACATCTTCCACATCTCTATCTATGGTTAGGCCATCACCTATTTTCTTAATACGATGAAGAATACTAGATTCCAAATGATATTTGGTGCCTAGAGTGATGAGGTTCTAGCTAACATAGATCATTGGGGTATATCTATTGAGAATTGGTGTAGGGCATGGGTATTCCACGTTGAGAGGCCATGCTAATGTATCTTTGTATACATATTCTACTTCCAGATACATCAGGAGTTGTTGAGGTGTGATTTTATCCAATTACAAATATCACCCGACAACTAGGATCGTAATCCTCTCTTGCAAAGAAATATGTTTCTCCAAGGATATTTTATGTAACACATTATGAATTTATGTCAATTAATTGCACAGAACTTCTCAAGGATTAACAATCAACTGTTAACAAGGGGCCTAGTATAACAAATATTTTGAGCTTGAAATCATTACTTGCATTTTCATCAGTATAATTTACTTCCTCAAAATGAATAAACTTACCTTTTAAAGTTAATATTTGAGAATGCAAATCTATTTTAAAAGATAAACTTTGATTAAAAATACTTTTAACCTTATATTAAACTTGTATGAATGTTTTAAAGCATTTTAATTCAAAATTTACATTTATTTCATGAATGAAGCTTAAAATCAAATATAATAAATGATGAATAAAATAAAAACCTTAATTATAAAATGTGAAACACTTTATAATCCCTATGTTTGGGCCTTTAGAATATTCTAAGCTTTATAATCCTTGCTTCTTTTCATAGAATATGAATAATTAATGTGTATGAATTCTAATTATAAAGTTTTGTACTTTATAATATAAAAATTAGAATTCATATAACCTTTTAAACCAAATATTTATTTATTCAAATATTTATTAATTCAAATATTTGAAATAAATAAATATAAATAATTAATATGTTTGAATTCTAATTATAAATTTTTGTACTTTATAATATGAAAAATTCACGTAATCTTTCTTAAGGTGATGTTTGTTTATTTTCAAATATTCATTAAACTAAATATTTGAAGTAAATAAATTTAATCCTTTCAATAGTATACTTTGGACTTTATGATTTGAGATTGAAAATTTTAATAAATCAAACTTCCAGAAACATAAATAAATCTCAAATTATGGATTTTAAAATTTTATGATATTAAAATCAATAATCCATATAATCCTTCTCTTTCTCGAAAATTTATTTGTCAAATATTTATTAACTTAAATATTTGACCTAATTAAATTTTACAACCCTTTATATAAATCTAAATCTTTGAAATTCAAAATAGGTTTTTAATAAAACAAATTCAATGAACTTATAAATTTTATGAAATTATAAATCAAAAGTTCACATAAAATTTTAAAATCCATAATTTGAGATTTATTTATGTTTATGGAAGTTTGATTTATTAAAATTTTATATCTCAAATCAGAAATTCCAAAGTATACTATTGAAAGGATTAAATTTATTTAATTCAAATATTTAGTTTAATGAATATTTGAAAATAAATAAACATCACATTAAGAAATATTACGTGAATTCTAATTTTCATATTATAAAGTACAAAACTTTATAATTAGAATTCATACATATTAATTGTTTATATCAAATATTTGAATTAATAAATATTGGAATAAATAAATATTTGGTGTAAAAGGTTATATGAATTCTAATTTTTATATTATAAAGTACAAAACTTTATAATTAGAATTCATACACATTAATTATTCATAAAATATGAAAAGAAGCAAGGATTATAAAGCTTAGAATATTCTAAAGGCCCAAACATAGGGATTATAAAGTGTTTCACATTTTATAATTAGGGTTTTTATTTTGTTCATCATTTATTAGATCTGATTTTAAGCTTCATTCATGAAATAAATGTAAATTTTGAATTAAAATGCTTTAAAACATTCATGCAAGTTTAATATAAGGTTAAAAGTATTTTTAATCAAAGTTTATATTTTAAAGTGGATTTGCATTCTCAAATATTAGCTTTAAAATGTGATTTTATTCATTTTGAGGAAGTAAATTATAGTGATGAAAATGCAAGTAATGATTTCAAGCTCAAAATCTTTGTTATACTAGGCCCCTTGTTAATAGTTGATTGTTAATCCTTGAGATGTTTTGTGCACTTAATTGACATAAATTCATAATGTGTTACATAAAAGAACCTTGGATAAACATAATTTCTTTGCAAGAGAGGATTATGATCCTAATTTTCGGGTGATTTTTGTAATCGGACAAAATCACACCTCAACAAATTGGTGCTAGAAGGAGGGCATGAAAGGTAATATTTTAATTTTTAGCATGTGCAATTTGTTCTTTAAAAAAAAAATTGAATTATTTTGATTTATGTTGAATTAATGTTAATCCGTCATAAATTTGAAAATTAGGTTCTTGTGAATTTTCATACATAGCCTTGCATATTAAAATTGGTTCAATTGCAGAAAATGATTTACCTTATTTTAAGCATGATGGGATGATTATAGCTGAAGAACATATTCATACATATAAAAATATTATGTTTCATTTTCAAGTTATGCAGGAATATGTTCTCTATAGAATGTTTCCATACACATTGGATGAATTTGCTAAAGAGTGGCTTATCAATTTACCTGCAGGTTCTACCGCTTCTTGGAATCAACTAGAAACAATGTTTCTTGAACAATTTGGAACATTGGTTGACACATATTTGTTATCAAATAAATTTTCTTCTATCTGTAAACAACCTGATGAATCCATGAGTCAATTTAATGATAGGTTTTATAAGTTGTATATTGAAATAGAGATACACTTTATCATTTTAGAAGAAGAAGTTGTTCAAATATACTTGGAAGCTTTAGACCCTTTTACTGTTAAGTGTTTAGAAAAGTTTCTTAAATATTTATGCTTGTCTAATGCTTATGGTGGGGCAATAGCTGTAGAACAATGGTTGATTTCAAGAGGAATTTATGTGGGTAGATTATCATTACTTAACCCTAAGGTTTCAAATCAATTACCACCTATGAGTCATGATACACATTTTTTGACACCATCGAATGAAATTGAATGTCCTAGTTTTTCAACTACTTTTGATATTGTTCAAGAGGAAGTTCAAGTTTCCAATCCAATATCCATCAATGAGGATTTTAGTAATCAAGTTTATCAAAATTTAGAAATGCATGAGTCTTCAGATATTGGAGGAATCTTAGATCTAACTAGCTTTGAAACATATGATAGAATAGAATCTTCCTTAGAGTTGAATGAAACAATTAAAGCTATAGAATTGCAAGATTCTAGAGGTAATTTCATTATGACTGATCATAAAATTTTATTACTTGAGGAAGATGAATTTTTCATTGAAGATAAATTTTTTGAAAGTGATGAATGTGAACTTGAAGAGTTTTTTATTGTTGAATTGGTAGAGTGTGAAGAAGTGGTTGAACATCATTCCCTAATTTTAGAAGATGATTATTGTTGGTGGAAAAAATGGGAGGATTTTTCCTCTCTTTCTAATGAAGTACTTGCTTCACCTAAATTGTAGGATAAGTTGCAAAGGTTAATTCTACAACTTAAAAGAAATAGTGATCAAACACAGGGACAAATGCATCAAGAGGCATATCTTGATAATTATATAAATCATTCTCATGAGACAAAGATCAAAGATGCTAAAAGTGATATTATTTTAGATAGTGGAGAAGTCTTGGAGTGGGCTAGTTTTGAAACACATGATAAATCAAGACCTTCCATAAATTTGGATGAGATCATGGAAAATGATGATCAAAATTTTCAGTATCCTCAAAATAATGATCAAGAAGAAATGAAATAAGGGATGCAATCTCATAAAAAGTTTCAAGAATATGATTATTATAATGGTTGGGGAAGATATGATGAATTATTTGTTTCTAATTATCCTACTGATGAATTTTCCATTTTATTTGATATGCAGGATGTTGAAATCTCTATCTTGCATGAATATTTGGCAATTTCTATCCAATTGGAAGATAACGTGTTAATTTCAAAAGTAGAGAAGGTTTCAAGATTTGATCATGTTGAACATGAATTTGTAGAACATTATTCTACAATAGAAAGGGAAGAAATGGTAAATCTTTCTTATGATTCATATAGTTTAGATGAAGAAGAGGTAAATTCTTTTCTTCATTCTCGAATACTAAATATTTGAGTGAAAATTTTCATGATTGTATTGAATATTAAAATGAAGAAACTTCATGTATGGGTAACAAAGAACTAGATTTTCCCATTCATCCTAATGAAACTATTGCTTTATTTGATCAACATTGAAAAAAATGGACATATTCTTGATTGGATGCCTAATTTTGATGCTTCTGAAAAATAGGTCATTGATGAAAGAATACAAAATTATGGTGGTGATGATAGAGATCATGAAGAAAAAGAAAATACTATAATGGCTCATCAAGTAATGGTAAATGAAAGTGTACAAAAGGTAGAATATTATCCTTTGTATTCAAACATCCAAGAATCAGGTAAAAGTTTGTATTTATTGGATTTAGATGTTGTTTATAATAAAATGTCATTGGAAGTTGATCAAGAATTAAAGTGGATTTCTTTTCCCACTATAAATAGGTTTGCATTTCTAAATGAAAAATAAGACATGCTTGAATCATTGAACCAAGTTCAACAACAATTAACAATTCAATCTAGGATACAAAACTATAATGATTCTTATTTTGTAAATATACTATATTCTTGTAAATTGCTACATGAATATGATTGGCCTAAAAACATAGATGATTTCACTTTAAAATTTTTAGAAGTTGCTTCTTATTTGAAAGAAACCTTATATGCTTGTGAAAAAGAGAATTTAGGTCAAAGTGATGAATCAAGGTTTGAAATTCCCATCTTGTTGAATAAGCATAAGATCATGGAAGATCATGTATTTACTTGTAAGGTTAATGGATAAAATATTAAACATGGAATTGTTTATAAGTTTGAATTAAATTAGTGGGGTATGAAAGGCAAAATGAAGATTACATTGTTTCACTTAATATTGTTTCGGTTGGATTTATGTAAATCTTGGAATGCAAATCATATATGTCTTTTATAGTGTGCCAATCGTATTTGGGATCCAGGAAGGTGATAGCATAAATTTGTTATCATTTTGTACATAGTGTATATTTTTGTAAATATTTTTTTTGGGTTTTTGTGTTTTTGTTTTGTTTTGTACGTAATTTTTTGTTTCGTGAAATTTTGTTATGTTGCAATAAATTGGCTTTGCCAAATT
Source organism: Wollemia nobilis (assembly GCA_028583015.1). Classification (NCBI taxonomy): domain Eukaryota; kingdom Viridiplantae; phylum Streptophyta; class Pinopsida; order Araucariales; family Araucariaceae; genus Wollemia; species Wollemia nobilis. The sequence continues at coordinate 144,913 of JAQPPZ010004598.1, read as the reverse complement.
TTGGGAGTTTTGTGATGATGTTCATATTTAATAAAGTTTCAAGGGGGTTTTCAAGGATTAAGGTAGTTGTTATCGAGACACTAGTCATTTTGTGGTTTTGTTTGGTATTTGGTCCTGGGTCATATAGGATGAAATTACCTATTTTGAAAACCTGTAAAACTTGGAGAAAAGGAAAAGTGAGATGTTAGTTTATATCTTCATGAATTTGAACCAAGATAAGGAGATTCGAAATATTAGAATCATATTGCAAAAGCTTCACAAGTACTACAAACACTTTAAAGAATATCTTTTGAAATTCTGGAAGTATGAAGTTGTCAGTTTTGCAAATTAAGGTGAAAAATTCCATATACTCTTTCAGCCTTACCTGATATCTAACCCAAATGGCAGGTGGATTTGTTGCAAAGTACCTTATTATTGGATAAAAAAAAAGGAAAAAAAAAGAGAAAAATTGATGAATACAAAGGAAAGTAATGATAAATCTATCACCGTAGTCTAGATAGCCTTCATCGGGGCTATAGACGCCTGACTGGTAGTGGAGATAGGTCTAGACTAAAATGAAAAATACAAAATGCAAAGTTTCACCTAATATATGGGAGATTCAAATAATCTCTACCGAGGCTATGAATGCTTGGCTAGTAGTAGAGCAATGTCTAAAGAGAATCAGGTGAAGGTATACTTTAAAGAGAAATGTTCATGGCCTAAAATGTAAAATTCACAATGGAAATGTTGAATGGTTTCAAAATATATAGAACGAATCACTTTGCATACACCGAGCTGATGTTGATGATTCTAATGGTTCATGTCAAAATGGTCTATTCTCATCCTCTGGATATCATTGACGCTTATAATTCTAATATTTGGGTTTTTTTTTGTTTTCAGAGTTTGGTTTTTAAGTTCTAAATGTCCAGGGACATTTTCCAATAGAGTCGCCATTTGTTTTGAATCCTTCACAATGAACCCAAAATTGGGGATCCACCTTAAATTTTGTGATTTCAGGGAATTGTTTTTATCCAATTTTGCTCGCATCAAGGTCTTTGAAAATTTGCTTTCACTTTGGAATTGCTGACATATTTGCATTTTGAAGGTTTGAATGTAGTTGCAATACTTCAAACTGAATATTTTGATTATTTGCATATTAATTGCATTATTTAAAATCAAATAATTTGATTAAAATCATTTTCAAAGGTTTAAATGATTAAATTGCATTTAAATAATTAAATTTTATTTTAGGGTTAACCCTAAAATTAATGCAAAATTGAAATGGACATATCTTGAGCTAGACAACTCCGTTTGATATCATTAAAAACTTGGTAAAAATATATAGATTTTCTCTTTCTAATGGTACAAAACTTATAGGATTTCAAATGTCAATTTCACTAAAAAAATAGCAGTTTAATTTAGCAATATGAGAACTTTGAAATAATTTTGGAAAAAAATAAAGTTATGGGAGAATGAGAAATAATTAAAGTTTGGTTTTGTTTTGATATTATGATTATTATTTCATTATGAAGGTAATACAAGGGCAAGGGTTGAAGAAGATAGTTATAAAATCCATTCCCAAAATTGTGATGAAATGGAATAACTAAAATTTTCAAATTATAAATAATTCATTGAGATTCATGGAAAGGGTCGGACACTTTGAGGAGCAGAGCAGAAGGAAGGATTTTCAAAGAATCAAAGGCATGATTGAAGAGAAGCTACAAAGAATCTCAAATTACAGAGAAACCAGACTTTATTGTAATATTTTTATTATATCAAAATATTTTAGGGATTCAAATAAGCATCAATATGGTATTTGAATGGTAATTAAAATGTGTGATATAATTTTTAATAATTAAAATTTCATTGAAGATTGCATCATTTCATTGTTGTGTTGTGTGAATACTGGTGGGCAATGTTTTGGTTTAAGTCTCTGTGATTGGTATTAGTCTATAGCATTTGTCCGAGATAGAATATTAGTTTCTCATCATAAAAATTTTGATTATTTATTTTATACTAAATTATTTTTACATAGCCTAGTTCAATTTCATAAGAATTAAACCTTACACTAGGTTATCAATAATTTATTATTTAAATATTAAATTGTTTTAATATTTAAATAAATAAATTTATAAAAGATAAATGAGTACTCTAGTTTCAAATTTGATTTAATAAAGTTGAGAATGAGCTGATATCTTTTATTGAAATTAGTTTGGATTTCATGCTTTAAATACAGTTTTATTCATTTTCCAAATATTTTAATTTTGATTTTATATTTGGGATGAATAAAATATTGTCATTAATTAAACCCTTAGATTTTAAAAGGATGAATATTTATATTAGGGTTTATATTTCATTTGAATTTCATAATGCTTTGATCTTTATTAAAGTAATTGAAATTTCATATCAATTGAAATGCTAGATTAAACATTTGATTTAAACCCATTTGAAGCATTTTAAATAAAATGTGGCTTTGATATAATTGAATAGATTTGCACAATTTATTAATATTATAAGGTAAATTTATTATTTAGAGAAAGCATTGGTGAAAAGGCACTAAATACATGATAAATTCCAAATTGATTACCTAATTCCCAGGCCCCTTGTTAACAGTACTTGCAAGCCATTGAGACTATTCAAGCATTTACCTACGCACATATGTATGACACATTAAAACATTAAGTGAGAACCTTGGAGAAAGTTAGTTTCTTTGCAAGAGAGGAAATTGAATCCTAGTTGTCGAGTGGTTTTTGTAACCTGACAAAATCACACCTCAATAGGAGTGAGGTTCGCTTAGAACCTCTTGACCAGGATGCAGCACCTTCTAGAAAGCACTACACAGGCACCACTCATCATCTCATGGGGGAGTGCTCTCCTTGCACAACTCTATGATGAGTTTTACCGCATCACACAATGGGGCTACATGGGAGTCGGTTGTAGTCTGCTACTCCAAATATGGGCATGGGAGCACATCACTATTGATCACCTTGGTGGACTACCAGTATGGATCAATGATATTGCAGAGGGGTCCCAATGCTATGTTTATTATTTTCCTAGGAAGTTTGAGGGATTTAGGAGCAGGTCTCATGCAAGGGAATTGCAGTACTACATGGATCGATTGATTGGACTATGACCAGGGTAGGTTTTATGGTGTCCCTACATGGACTATCAAACATGGGAGGAGGCAAACCACTATCTAAGGTAGATGCATCATGACATATGGCTCCTCAAGTGAAAACCTGACTTGCATGAGTTATTCCACTTCTCATGTGTCACTAGGCAGTTTGGGATCTACCAGGACATTCTTGATGAACCAGTTGTCTATCGCCACCTTAAGGTGGAGATGCATCTAGTATGACCTTGAGTGACTCCACTAGGATAAAATGATGATGTCTACCAGGACTTAGGATTGGTATATTTTGAGACCATAATAGAGTACAATGCCTGGTGGACTACCAGGTTATGGCAAGGTGGTGTTCCACTAGGTAGATTAGGGGATGAGGCAAACACATAGGTAGCAAGTGCAGATCCTAATGGGCGAAACATTCACAAGAGTATTGATGGATGATGGGATCAAGCTACAATAATAGAGGAGGAGCCCCAAGATGAAGAGGAGGAGGGTGAGGAGGAGCCCGATGATGATATGTCTTAACTCAGGGCCAATTGGCTAGCTTGCAGACCCAGCTTCAGACTACATAGATGCAGATCTTGGGGAGGGATACCTCTCTTTCCACTTTGTAGGAATATATGAGAGCGATTCGGGATTAGATGATAGAGGGATAGGTATAGTGGTAGGGATATGAGGAGGAAAGGGCATCTCTCCAAGCATAATTTACCAATGTAGACACATAGATAGAGAATATCACTAGATAGTGTGATATTCTCTCGTATCAATTGGATACTATGACTATAGAGCAAGACTTTCTTTGGTCAGTGAGGGGATATCCTTTGACTTCTTAGGTTGATCCTACCACTCCAGTTGTATAGGGACCAGTAGGATTGGATATGGCAATAGATATCCAGAGATTGCATGCTCTCATAGAGGATGGTACTATACAACATGCATCATATGTGGCCCATATTGCTCTCTTGGAGGGAGAGGTCAGACTATGTGGCATCCAAGTACCTGAGATATCCACTACTGCAGGGACTCAAAGGACCATGACACACAAGATATGATAGTCATCAGCACGGTCTAGTCACAATACTAGCAAATCCAAGAGATCCATAGGTACCAGCTCCAGGTAGATTCATCGAGAGGGTGGAGATGGTGGAGGAGACTCACAGGAAGGGGGCGCTGGCCAATCATGATTGTTCTTTGGGTACATTGTATCATTTTTTATTGTAAGGCCTAAGGACCTACATAGTTGTAGCCTACAGGCATTTTTGACACATCTATGTACTCTTTTTTGACACACACATATATATTTTTTTATATATATATATATATATATATATATATATATTATATTTATTTATTTATTTATTTATTTATATATATATGATTTGACTTTATTATGACTCATTACATGTGTATATTTTTGTTGTTTTATATTTATGAGATGCATATGGATGCAATGCTTATATGTGATATTGATTTGATTCTATATGATGTGATGTATTGATGACATGCACTAGCTAGCTAATGGATGTATGACTAGATACTATGATCTAGATGTGTAGATGGACTACTATGACGCATGCATATGGATACAATATTAGATGTTAAATGCATGTTTAATTTTATTTACTTGTATGCATTTAATTTATGATGTTGTGAATGAAATGTATATAATGCATTATTTACATGATTATGATCTAATGTAAATGAACCTGTATGTTTTAATCACTTAAAATATAAGGAATGAATGCAACATGAGTTAACAATCTAATGGATGACCCCACAAAATGTATAACAATAATGAATGTAATTGACAAATCTTATCATAATATTTAACCAATTGGATATCCATATGTGAGATGAGATGATGTATTTTTTCTCTTCATAAGCTTTTGTAAGTTAAAATATATGCACAAAATAGTAAGTGGCCATCTAAATATCATTGTTGATATACATTCGGTTCTGTTATATGTTATGAACAACCCCTTAATAAACAAAATCCCATAAAAATAAATTGATGATTTATTGATTGATGCGATTTGTTGCTATAATAAATTTTTGAGGTTTTCCATGAGACTCAAACACCCTAGTTGACTTATCAAAAGTTGTATAATAACTATACTAGACTCCTAAAAAATAAAAATTTTGCTATGAAATACCTAGATATTCATTATCCAGGTGTGTGCAAATGAATATATTAGATGAGACATAAGACTACCTTATTGCTAGGTGGGATTCATTCAACCCATTGCTATAATGAGGATCACCAAATGCTCACCTGATCCTAGGTTTGGAATCATTTGGACGAGACCACTAGGGAATACAGGCCCCTAAAGCTAGCACATTTGTAAATTTTTTAGACCTACCCCAATGTTAGGTGATATTCATTCAACCGATGCAGAGCTCGGAGGTGCTTTCTCACCCATTTTTTCTTTTCTAGCTATCGTATCGTGCCTTTCGGAGGGCGCGGGTCAATTGCGTTGTGACCTTTTTGAGAAAGCGGCCTTGCGTCGTGACTTTTCAAAGTAAGGCGACGCTGTGCAATCTGCTTTTCTAGAGGCTGGACCTTCGGTGTGACTTTTCTACAGCGGCGCGTGTCTGATCACACTTTCGGCAGCCTAGACGCATGGTCATGAATCCGACTTTTCAATGCAAGCGGGCCAATGGTCACGAATCGTGACATTTTCAAGCAAGGGCCAAGGCACAATGGTCCGAATCGTGTATTTTGAACATGGATCCATGCGCAAATGGTCACAAATCGTGACACTTCCGGAGGCAGACTCGAGGCGCAAGTGGTCACAAATCGTACCTTTCGAGGGCTCGAAGGCACAAATGGTCGCGAATCGTGACACTTCCAAGGCAGACTCGAGGTGCTAAGTGGTTGCGAATGTGACACTTCCGGAGGCAAGACTCGGGGCAAAGTGGTACGAATCGTGACACTTTGGAGGCAAGACTAGAAGGCACAAGTGGTCGCAAATCTGAAACTTTGGAGGGGCTCGAAAGCGCAAGTGGTCACGAATCGTGACACTTTCGAAGCAAGGTGTCGGGGTGCAAGTGGTGTGAATCGTGACACTTTTTGGGGCAAAGGCACCATGGGTAAATGGTCGCAAATCTGACATGTCGCGGTTTCTGGCCCGAAGGAGAAAGGCGAACGCCAAATGTCATGTTCGCGACCAAGAGGAGGGTAAGGAAGAGTCGCGATTCGCGACAAACGCTCATGACTTAGGTGGAGACCTTGGAGGCACGTGGCTCAAATCATGGCGGCCTGGCCTAGGCGATTATAGAGGCCAGGGAGGCTGTGGTAGCCTTGTTCTTTGAATGATGACTCGGTGCTGCCTCCCTGCCATGATGAAAGGTCTGCCAATTTAGGGTTAAGAGAAATGCATCTTGTAAAGGTCCTTTTGGCCTTTTTGATAGAATACCGTTTTCTTAAAGTTTTTTGTTGAGGAAGGTGGGGTGTGAGGAAGCGAGTCCTGTAGGAACCTGGTGGTGTGAGGAATAGCAGGGTCGATTTGAGCCTTAGGTTGACGGAGGAATTGAAGAGGGTTGAGCCAAGAAGGGAGGAACCCATGAAGTGAAGTTTGGGAAGAGAGGGTCTCGTGAGGAGAGCTTGGTCGAGTTAGGTTGTAGGGCCTTCTGTTGGGAGACAGTTTGATGTCTTTCGGTTCATTCGAGGGTGATGTTGTCTGACTGGGGAGTTTGGTTGAAGGTTGGACCTGGTGAGTGGGGTGGGGGGGGGGGGGGATGGGGGAGGGGTGGGGGTCGGGGGTGGGTGTTGAGAGTGTTGGGTGGTGTGGGTAGGGTAGGAGGAAGAAGGTGGAACAGGTGGGAGGGATGGGGGTGGGGGGGAGTGGGATGATGGGGAGGGGAGAGGAGGAAGAGGGGAGAACCATGGAGGAAGTTGTTGGGGGGGGGGTGAAAAAAAAGAAAGAGGAAATAAAGCATGAATAAGAAACTACGGGGAAGAGGTAGGGGGGGGTTTGGAAGTGTCTTGAGGATTCAATAGAGAGGAGGACATGGGATAAAAGAAGGTAATGAAGCTAAGGGTTAGGGTGAGTCTTAGGGGGGGAATAAGAGTCTTGTGATGAGGAGGTGGGGAGGTTTTGAAAAGATACAGTGGGGTATACGATAATGGGATGGTTGGAGAGGTGCTTGAGGAGTTGGAGGGAAGGTTTGGTGGTGGATTGGGTTGGTGGTGGGGGCTGAGGGGTTGGGTGGGGGGAGGGGAGTGAGGAGGGGACGAAGGAGAGTGAGAAGGTATGGGGGGGGCGATTTAGGATGGGTTTTATGGTTTTAGGTGGAAGAAACCATGGAGTGTTTGGGGGTTCGGGATATTTTTTAATGTTTAATATAGGAAATGGACACATAGATTTTGATTGGGGGGGGGTGGGGGGTTTGGTAGGTTAGATGGGGTGTTGGGAGATTTGGTTTGGCTAGCGAGGTGGGGGGAGTGGATGATTCGAGTAAAAGAATTATGTTCCATGGGGGAGTAATGGTTGGGTGGTGTTTAGTGTGTGGTGATCATTGGGGGGGGGGAAGAAATAACTAGAGAGGGTTGAGTGGTGGTTCTTGGGTGGGTTGGGTTGGGCGATCTGGTTGTTTTGTTTGGAGTTGTTTTGAATGGGGAGTGAATAAGGGGTTTTGGTGGGAGGTGATAGAGGAGGGGGGGTAGATGGGATTGTGGGGTCATGGACGGGTGAGGGCTTGATGGTTCAAGAGGTGGTGAGGTTTCATGTGTTGGTTTAGGAACTATGGTTGGATCTTGGATGGGGGGGGAATGGGTTGGGTGTAGAGAGGGAAAATTAGCATTGATTTAATAAGGTGTTGGGGGGTGATGGATAGGGTTGAGAAGAGGGTGCTTTGTTTTAGGGAGTCAAGATGGAGTTTGGTTGATGGAGTTTGCTGTTGGTTGAATGAGGTGTTCAGGGTGTCTTTAGTCATGAGGGCAGGAATAAATGGAGGACTAATGGGTGGAGTTGGTACTTTGGTGGAGGGGAGATCAAAAAGGTTGAGTAGGAGGCAATGTTATGATGGAGATGAAGGTGGAGGTTGTAGGGTTTGGAGCTCAAGGGTTTATACGGAACTGCGAAGTTGGAAAGCTGTTACATTGGATAGGACTAAGTGGTTGAATTTTTTGACTCAAGATGGAATGTTGTTCGAGGGAACCAATTATGCATTTGAGGAGCTCAATGCGGGAGAATCTCATCAAGGAAAAGCACGGTGGAGGTTTTGGACACTTTGGTCGAGACAAGACTATCTCACTTGTTAGTGAAAATTACTACTGGCCGCAATTGCAACAAGATGTGGCAAAATTTGTGCAAAGTTGTAGGATATGCCAGATGGAAAAAGGTGTGAGGCAACCTACTAGTTTATATAAACCACTACCTATACCTGAAAGCCCATGGGAGGATATTAGCATGGATTTTATTCTTGGTTTACCTAGGAAGGACACGACTCCATATTTGTGGTAGTGGACGGTTTTCAAAAATGGCTCATTTCATTCCTTGCGAAGACTAGCGATGCGGTCCATGTGGGTTTATTCTTCAAGGAAGTGGTATGCCTTCACGGGTCAAGGAGCATTTTTCAGAGATACCAAATTTGTAGGGTATTTCTAGAGACCCTGTGGAAAAAAGATGGATTTAAAATTTAGTTCATACCACCCCAAACAGATGGTCAAGAGGTTGTGAATAGGATTTTAGGCAACCTACTAAGAGGCTTAGTAGAAGATAAGCCCAAGGGATGGGATTTAGTTTTTAATCACAAGGTACCAATAAATTGCCATTCCGGATCATCTATGGGAGCCCAAGAAATGCCTCGAGTTGAGAAGGATGGATACCAGAGAAAAATATAGTGCTGAAGCTGAGGACTTTGCTGAACACCTAAAGGGAGTGCATGAGGAGGTAACAAGGCACATGGCCAAGATGAATGCTCAGTAAAAGGCAAGGGCAGACCAAAAACACCGGGTTAAGGAGTTTGAAGTAGGAGATTCTGTCATGGTCCATCTAAGGAAAGAGAGGTTTCCTACCAAGACCTATAACAAGCTAAAAATGAAGAAGTTTGGGCCATGCAGGATCGTTGGAAAACAGGATTCGGGTAATGCATATGAGGTGGAGTTGCCGAGTGAACTTAACATCTCACTAGTTTTTAACATTTCAGATTTGGTCAAGTTTCATGAAGAAGATATCAACACCAAGCCCCGTTGTGGAGCATTCCCCGGTTACTCGTTTAGACAGATAGAAGAAGTCCTTGATACCGTGAGGCCGAAGTACTCGAAATAGGAGTTATTCGAGTATTTGATCAAATGGAAGGGCAGGCCCATCGAAGATGCAACTTGGTTTTGACCTAGGTCTACCTCCAGTTAGAAGTGAAGGTCACTTCTCAATTCACCGTGTCCGCGGAGCATCCGGAGGTGGAAAAGCAATCTTGCATCACCCAAAAATATTCTTTTCTTTAAGTGCCAAGTCGCAAAATCGTGACACTTTCCGAGAAAGGGGCGGCAACTCGCAATATCGCGCCTTTTTGATAAAAGGGCCAAGCACAAAATGGTCATGAAATCGTGACATTTTTGAAGTAAAGCGGGGATGGTCACGAAATCATGAATTTTTGAAGTTTTCAAGCACCCGCAAAATGGTCGTGAAATCGTGACATTTTCAAAGCAAAGAAGCCAAGGCGCCAAATGGTCGCAAAATCGTGACATTTTCAAAGCAAAGAGGCCAAGGCACAAAATGGTCATGAAATCGTGACATTTTCGAAGCAATGGAGCCAATGCGCAAAATGGTCACGAAATCGCGACACTTTCGGAGGCAAGACTCGAAGGCGCAAAGTGGTCACGAAATCACGACACTTTCGGAAGCTAGGCTCGAAGGCGCAAAATGGTCACGAAATCATGACACTTTCGGAGGCAAGACTCAAAAGCACAAAGTTGTCACAAAATTGTGACACTTTCGAAGGCAAGACTTGAAGGCGCAAAGTGGTCGCGAAATCGTGACACTTCTGGAGGCAAGACTCGAAGGAGCAAAGTGGTCACGAAATCGCGACACTTTCGAAAGTTGGGCTCGAAAGCGCAAAGTGGTCACGAAATCGTGACACTTTTGAAAGCAAGGTGTCAGGGTGCAAAGTGGTCGCAAAATCATGACACTTTTGGGGCAAAGGCACCAAGGGGTAAAATGGTCACGAAATCGCGACATGTCGTGGTTTCGCGGCCCGAAGGAGAAAACAGAGGCCGAACGCCAAAACGTCGCGATATCGCGACCGAAGAGGAGAGAGGGCGTAAGGAAGCAAACATGTCGTGATATCATGACAAAATGCTCATGACTTTAGACCAGCCGGCAGTTGCAGAGACCATTGCGGAAGGGCACGTGGCATCAAATCACAGGTGGCCATAGAGCATTAGGCAGTTACACAGGCCATGGGAGGAGGGCATGTGGTATCAGATTACAGATGGCTGGAGCATTCCTTTGAATGATGACTCGACAGGTGGATGTACAAGCGATTGCAGGGCACTCTGCCACCCCATGCCATGATGAAAGAAGATACCTGGCCACAACATGCATGCGGTGACAGAACACTCGTGTAGGCGATTACAGGGAATCCCGCATTCTATGCAATGATGTCCGAATGGGGTCGGGTCTATTATAAGAGAAATGCATACATTGCAAAAGGGACCTTTTGGCCATTTTTGAATAGAACCACTATATTTCCGAGTTCGAGACTTCTGTTAATAAAAAAAATTGCGTGAATTTCTCTGTGTTTATTTTAGTCCTGCTGCATCAACCTATTGTTGTATTGGGGATCACTCTATGGTTTTCAAGTATTGACCATTCTAGGGATTCAAGATCTTCACCCCCTTCTTTTCTTCACATTTATTGGGATACTTGCTCATGTATATAGTGATGAAAATCACTATTTATTTTGTATTTTATTTTTCTTTTATTTTGAGCAAGGGATTTGATTTGATTTTGGGATTTTGCTCCTTTTTGTAAGAAAGGGATTTATTGGGTAGGGAGGAACTTTTACTTTTGCTAATGATCCACACTCTAGACCATGCACCTCACAAAATGAGTAAGTAACAAAATATTTTGCTTAGGGTGACTAGGACCACTTTGTAGTGTTCATATTTCCTTTTCCTAATTAGGATTGTTAATGTGTTTGATTAGTGATGGTATTTTGATATGCTAAGTGCTATCAAAAATAGACCTCATATACAAAAGCAAAGATAGATTTCTACCAAATCTGAGAAGACCACTAGGTATGGATGAATGACCAGAAAATCCTAGTATATTCCTCATAGCAATGGGATAGGTTGTGTTGAAGAACACAATTACTCACAAGGATGATGGATGATGATGATGCATAGATGAATGATTGAAATACAAAAATGGTGTCGTTTGTAATATTACAAACAAAATTTATCCTATATGGATGGAAATGCCTAATGTAATGCAATTAAATGGATGCAAGGGTAAAATGAAATACGTGATGCAAATATTTTTGAATTTTGATGTTTTGCAATGTTTTTAGATTTTATTGCTTTTTGATTTTATGGATTTTAAAAATTTCCATGTTTTTGAATTTTTGAATTTATGTGTGGAATGCCTTAAGATGAAGAATATTGAGAGGTTCAAGCTCTTCAACACCTTCAAGTGATGTTAGGTGATACGTTCTAGGTCCTATCTTCTCATAGATGATATATGGACCTAACCAATTAGCTGTAAATTTATCTCACAAGTGCAATGATAGGTTTGATTTATGTTGGTTCTCCTTCAGTACAAGATCACCAAATTTAAAGTTCTTCAGATGGACTTTATTATTATAAGATCATTTTAGGTGTTCCTGATAAATACAAAGATGCTCAAGGGCATTCATGCAACGTTCATCAATAAGTTTCAGTTGATTGAGGTGAGTTTGCCATGCAGTGTCATCATCAATGAACTCTTTCAATGTGACACACAACATTGGAATTTCAAACTCTAATGGTATAATGGCCTCAACACCATACACTAGTGAAAACGGAGTTTCCCTAGTGGGTGTTCGTATACTAGTATTGTAAGGCCATAATGCAAGGGGTAGTTGTATATACCAATATTTGTGGTTTTCTTGTACCATATTATTCAAGATGGCTACCACAATCTTGTTTGAAGCCTCAGCTTGCTCGTTTTCTTATGGATAGTATGGAGTCACAAAACTGTGTTGAATATTATACTTGGATATTAAAACCCTCACAATTTTGTCTTAAATGATGTTCCATTATCCAAAACTATTTTGGATGGTATCCCAAAATGACTAATGATATTGTGAAGTATGAACTCTGCAATACGTGCTCCAGTTGTCATTGTCAAAGGGATGACTTTCACCCATTTTATAAAATACTCAGTATCCATTATAATAAATGTATGTCATCCCAATGATAAGGGAGAGATCTTACCGATTAGATCTATAACCAACTAAGAAAATGGCCAAACCGATTGAATGGGTTGTAAGGCCTACGATGGCAAGTCCATAAGATTAGCATGATGGTGAAATTTAATGAATTTCTTGACATATGTGGTGCAATCCTTCTCCATAGTAGGCCAATAATAACCCATTTGAAGGATGTGCTTGATGATGGTCATGTTGCTTAAATGGCCATCGCATGTACTATCATGTGCCTATGAGATTGCCCAAGATGATTCTTGGGGCTCAATACAACAAAGGAGAACTCCATCATAGCTTCGATGGTATAATATGTCTCCTAGCAAGACATAATTTATTGTTTTATATTTGAATGTGCATTTTGTGACACACGACAATCCCTGTAGGATTAAACCAAGCTTAAGGAATTCATGAAGTTATGACATCCAATCCTGATAAGCTTCTACCTTGAATAACAAGATGACTTGTTCCCCTTGTGGTTCGTTGTGCATAAATGCAAATTGGGATACAACCTTGTGGTGAATGGTGGTGTCATTCCCCATAGAACCCAATGAGATCAAGGAACCCTAGGGTGCTTTCTTGAGAAATTTTCTAGCTTTATATAACCACTCATATTTTAGTTCTATATGAATCATGTTGACTAATTCCTTGTTATCAAAAGCCTCACGTTGCATTGCGGCTTGCAAGAGCATATTTACATGAATGATAGTAAAATTGGTAGATGGATTAAATATCCCAAAGATGTCATGGTGTCTACAAATATATTTTATGTACAAGGGATTACCTTGATGTTTTACCACTATAGATAGGCTAGATAAGTATCAACAAGATCCTTATAAGCTTTCAGGATAGGTCACCTACATTGAAAAAGTCCCTTCACTTGATTGAAAATGAGAAGGGAATCACAAAAGATGTTTAATATTTTAATTTTCATGGTGATGGTTGTTTGGAGACCCAGGATTAGGGCCTCATATTCAATATTTTTATTGGTGCAAGGAAAGTCTATCTTAAATGACAAAGGCATTGGAACACCTTGTGGCATGAAGAAGACAATTCCTACACCACCCCTTTACTCACACTTTGAATCATCAAAGAAAGTCATGTCAGCTTTGTTATCTAGTTCTTCAGGTTTGGGATATTCTAATAATGCAAATAATGCATCATCAGGAATCTCTATGGTAAGATACTTACTATCTTCAAGAGGTGCCTCTGCCAACTGATCAACTATGACCTATCCCTTGATGGACTTTTGGCTGATGAAATCCAAGTCGAATTCTATCAATAGCATGATCCAATTTGCAGTACGTGTATTATGATATGTCTTTCTCATCATGAACTATAAAGTATTTTGTTTGGATATTACATACATCGTATGACTTAGCATGTAATGACACAACTTATTTGTTGCAAACACCATTGCTAAACACATCTTCTCCACGTATGCATACCCTAGCTCATAACTCACCAAGGTGCAACTGATATAATATATCACTTGCTCTTTGTCTTGCACATTATGAAGTAGGGAAAAATGGTGCACCTAATTATGAGCAACAATATATGTATCTATCCTATCTCGCTTATGAGCATCAAACGGAAGCATGCATGTGAAAATGAAGCAAAACCAAACAATAAGGAATGAAATGAAACGAGTCTCTTCTTTATTAATTTGGTGGATCAGATCCAAGGTTACACAGAAGTCCCCTTGAGGGCTCAAAGGTGATACAATTGTTACAAATTTTGGGGTGCCCAAGGATCAAATCCTTCAAGAAATTCGGGTGCACATCTAGTGCCTTTCCTCGTACCCACAATCGAGGTGGGCGGGCCAATGCCATCGCTGCTTGTATCTTCAATATCTGATGTCTGATATTCCTTCCCAATGCCTCTCAAGAACCTACACCTACACACAAGGAAGCAAAAAGGGTCAAATAGCAAGGGTGTGTGGAGGGAAACATGCAATCCCCACAGGCACAAAATGGCACATATATTAAAAATATATCAAATCAACTCAGAATGACTTGAAACTTTATGGGGATGTTAAATAAGAGGTTTTGAGGGGATATCACCAAAAATATATCAGAAATTGCATCCGTGGACCCCTCGATTTTGCGTCGCCCGCCTACAACCTACGAAGACCAAGACAAGCAAATCCCACACCTAGACATGTCCAAAACATATGAAATTTGGAGAGAATGCATAAATAAACATTTTAAGACAACCCATATGGTTATATTTCCAAAATGAGGTGCAGATCCACCTGCATGCAACTGGGGTGCCCGGATGGGCCCTACGAACCTGCAAAACCTTAAAAATGCAATATCTCGGCCAATTTAACTCCAAATTGCATGAAATTTGAACTACAGCATCCTATGATAGTCTAGAATAATACTAATTAAAAAATAGTAATAAAATTGTGCAAGGATTTGTCCTCATCCTGGGGGCGGTGGTGACTGCAACTAATTGGAGGGCACCCTGGGAGGGGATACCCACCAATTCTGCCCACCTTTTGCTACCAATCCCACTAGGGAATGATCCTAAATAGTCTAAGGGGTGTTTTCATCGAATTTGGTGAAGAAATTCACCCGGATGGAAAAGTTATGCTCAAAGGACCCTCTTGAAGTCACCCGGTAACCTCCTTCGCAAAAGAGAGATTTCGAGGGCAAGAAGGCACAATAAAGTGAGGGGAAATCTCGGAAGCACTCCATTGCATATCCTAGAACTCCTCTCTATATTTTTGTGTGGATATTGAATCCATTTTATAGCCCAAAGGGGCTCATGTGCAAAAAGGCATGCGAGGGCATGCATGGCAAGAGGTGCCACTTGTCAAAAAGGAGGCATGCAATGGATGTGGAAGAGAATCTCCAATTTTGGCCTCCATTATGAAGTATGTCATAAGGATTCAGTGCCCTCTGACCCGCATGCTTCATTTGGTAGGGTAAATGGCAGTTTTTGGGTGCCATTTGTCCCAGATTTGACTTTTTTGGGTCAAACTTGCTCATCGTCCCACCCTGGGACGATGGCTCACCACCATCCCAGGGTGGGATGGTGGGAATCTGCCACCATCCCAGGGTGGGACGGTGGTGAATTTTGGGCCAAAACCTCCAAAAATTAGGCCAAAAGCCTCCAAAACCTCTTTCGGAGTGGCTAGAACCATTGTGAGCCTTCTAAGGGCTGCCCAAGGGGCCATATGATGTCAATTTGATCATTGTTTGTGGATGCTTAATCGGGTTTACCATATTTTAGTGTCTATAGATGCCCCTTTTTGAGATGCATTGTGTGCAGCACAGCGCTGAGCAAAAATAGATGACTAAAATGTTGAATGATTAAGGTTACTTGATAACCTAACCAACTTTAGATGCCCCAATCATGGAAAGGGCGTGCGTTCTTGAGTCCTTGTTTTTGACTCGCTAAATGAGCGTGCCTAAGCTTAAAAATTGTCCATCATGAAGGGACAGGGCCCATGACTTCATGATGCCAGTAATTTCAAGCGTTATGATGTGATATTGTGTGCTTGTTTGCTGCCCCAAGCAGGGGCATGATTGTCTTTCTCAAAGATTCGTTGAACGACCGCAATTTGCATAATTGAGTGTGTGCTTGCTGATTTGGACTGAGTATGACTACCCCCTCAAGCGATGAGTCGATGAGGGAATGACCAGTGAGAAAAGTGATGAGTCACTTGACCCAATTGACTTGTGTTATGCTTACCTTCAGTTTTGCCTCTTGAAAAATAGGGCAATTTGGAAAGGATTTTGGTGACTTTGTTGAGTTTTCATGGAGGAAAGGAGCTGAAAACTGCATGCCCGAGGGGTGGTCCAGCCACAATGGCCTTCTTAGGGCATTAGTGAACAAATTTTCCATCCCTCCTAGGATCCTCATGGTTGCATTTTGATCCATGTGAAATTTGGACCCAATTTGAGCTGTTTTGGTGCAGTTTTGGACCTATTTTGGGTCATTTTGGGTTGTTTTGGCCTATTTTTGCTACCACCATCCTAGGGTGGGATGAGGGCATGTTCTACCACCATCCTAGGGTGGTATATGTGGCCAAATGTGTGCTCATCCCACCCTGGGATGGTGGTGACCCCTGTATCTCTATATAAACCCAAAATATGAGGGTTAGGCTCATTTGTGCATGCTTCTTTTTGCAGTTTTGAGAGGTGAGGAGTAGGAGAGTGATTCTGAGTAGTGGAGCACTATCAAATTCATCCCATATTCACCATGAGCCAGTGGGTAGACTCAGCCAGTGGAGGATCGAGTGCGAGACAGGTATGCCAAGTCTTTCTTATTGCATTTTCCTAATGTTAGGAGTTGATTTTTTTGCTTTTATGGCATGTTTTTGGTTTGGAAGCATATCACACTAGATTGTAGGTAATTATACCTAATTTATGAGATATGTACCAAATTTTATGTTTTATCCATGTTTTTGTGCAATTAGATTGCATTTTATAGGTCCAATTTTGCATTGTTTTTGCTATTTTTGATGGCCTAAAAGGCCTTTTGAGCCCAATTTGTTGGAGTCATCCCTAGGTGGGATGGCTAGTGTGGGATGATCATGGGCCATCCCTTGGTGGGATGGTCTTAGGGTTGGGGGCCATTCCTAGGGGGAATGGCCACAAACTGGCCTCAAAGAGGGGCCATTTTGAGTCTTTTCTTTTGAATGTTTTTGGGGCCATTTGAGGCCATTTTGGAGTTGTATTATTGAGTTGCTTATCCTTGTCAGGTGGTGAGGAGTCGGTATCGAGTACCTAATCTCTTTGATTCCATGAGGGATGCCTTGACCATAGAGGACTAGGAATGGTTGGATGCCATCGGCCTCAAGTAGGTGACACGGTTAGAGCTTGTGATAGGAGACCATGCATATTTGACTACCTTGATTGATCTATGGGATCCATGCACCAATACCTTCCACCTACCCATGGGGGAGATGATGGTGATGCTTGAGGATGTCTATCAGATTCTTCAGATTTTGATAGAAGGGTAGCTGATTCATACGACGCCATGAGACCAGAGACGTGCAGTGCTCGAGAGGTACTTCAGTTATGATCTAGAGATGACAGAGCTGGACTGCTTGAAGGGGGTATGTTGGTAGGATTCTGGCATGAGGCGAAGGTATTGGGGGTGAGGCATACACTACTTATGATGCTCATCTCCAATATGCTATTACCTGACTCTTCTAGAGTGAGGTTCCCATGGAACCTGGTGGAGATAGTGTTTGCACTGGTGAGGTGCACTGTGGCGGAGCCACTGGTGATGGCATGGGGTACTACACTACTGGCACAACTCTACGATGAGTTGTACGAGATCTCTTCCATCGGTGGAAGGGTGTGGGGTGTAGCTTTTTTTGTAGTGTTGGGGATGGTAGCACATAGTTGTGGGGTGACCACATGGGCTACCATGGATGACTCAGGCATAGCTGGTAGACAGGGAGATAGGATATGGCATCCTATGGTAGAGGGCTCAGGAGAGGGGATAGATTCGATGATTCATAGGTGATGTGGCTCACTATGCAGATCTATTCTCATGACTCGGGTAGGCCAGGTGTTCTAGAGGCCATACAGAGATTTCCTAGAGTGGGTAGATGCTATTGTACAGCTCCGTAGGGTGCGGTGAGGTAGGTGGTTGGTTGGATGACATGGCATGGAGTGGGAGTACTTCCCTTTTCTCGGGTGATGCGATAGTTTGGGCTATGCTAGGGGGTGCCTAGTGAGTCGATGCCTTATCGACATCATGGGGATGAGAGGACATTGGCATGGCTAGTAGTAGAGGTAGTGGCATGGGATATGGATCCTGTAGTAGACATTCTAGATGTGGATGATGTCGGGACTACAGTGGAGTATGATGCTTGGTGGGTGATAGGCCAGTGGCATGGAGAGGGGCCACTAGGGAGGGGTGCAGCTAGGGAGGCACATCAGGAGGTTTTTGATGAGGACCAGGGTGAGGCAAGCGATTGGTAGGGACACATGGTAGGGGAGCATGCGGATCTCCTAGACTTAGGAGATCGAGGTGACTTTGGGGATGATGCTATTGGGGATGAGGAGGTGCAGGCACCATCGATGGCACATGGTGATATAGAGGTAGAGCTATGGGATGAGCTACTCAGGGTTAGGTAGGAGAGAGATCTCCTATGGACATAGGTGCATGATGTACAGGGGGAGCTAGCAGCATAGTGAGCCGAGGTATAGGTGGCTCAGGCTGAGATAGCATCTCTTCGGGCATAGTTGCGATCTCGAAGCCCTACATGGGAGGATTCCAGTAGTGGGGAGGTGACTAGGCTATAGGCAGAGGTGACACGACTCCATTCTATGGTGGAGACTTACCAGGCATGGTGTCGATGGGGGTAGGCCTATGCGGATGAGCTGGAGATGGAGGTAGTGCACCTTGGAGGGCATCTATGGGATGATGCAGCTACCAGTGGGTCATACTAGAGTCACCATAGTAGGACAAGGTAGTCCTCCTCTAGGCTGGAGGCACCAGGGTCTAGGTGGAGAGCTGATAGGGTAGGTGGTAGCAGGTATGGGAGTTCATAGAGGACTCCGACTGTAGGTGGGAGTGCGAGTCATAGTACCGGTCCTGCGTGACCATGGTAGTGGCTCGCATGACTCTTTTTGTGTTTTTGGATGTTTTAGCAGTGTGAAGTCTGAGGACTCCTTTTATTGTAGCCTACGGGCAACATGATGTATCTTTTTGTCCCATACATATACACAAAAAAAAAATATATATATATATATATATGAGCTTTTTATGTGGTTTATCATCATGTGTTTATTGTTTTATGAAATGTATGCAAATGTATGCAATTTGATTTATGAGATGATGATGGATATCTACCCGTATGCATATTTTGTAATGTGATTTGATTTGATTTTGTACATGCATGGATGTATGGTGAGATGGATGATTTATTGATTTAGAGGATGAAATGTGTAGACTATATGACATATTATGCTAGCACCATAGATGATGTATATTGCACCAACTCATATGTAATGTTGTCATGAGACTTATATAATGGATTTGTGAATAATGTAACTGAAATGGATGAGGTGAAGTGATATGAATGACATGATGTTTAGGGAATGCCCATGAGGTTTTCATGAGACTCAAACACTCTAGTCAACTGATCAAAAGTTGTATACTAACCATGCAGGACTTTTTGACAAGGTATGAATCTGCTAGGATGACCAAGGTACTTCATATCCCTGTGTGTGCAAGTGAGTTCATTCTTGTGAGATGCATAAGGATACCACCAATGCCAAGCAGGCTCTCAACCAAACCTGTACTGAGGATCACCCAATGAATGCCACCATCCTAGGTTTTGTACTAAGTATGACTAGACCACTAGGCAATCTAGGTTACCAAAGCTAGCTCATCCACATGCAAACATTGGTCTACACATATGCCCAAAAGCTAATATGGTAGACATATCATCATGCGGGAGGCTACCGCCATTGACGGATAGGCTATCCACCAAACCCGTAATGAGGATCACCTGATGGTTTTCCAAATGCTGAGAGTTCCAGGGATTCAAGTTTGACTCTCTACTTTCTTCAATTTTATTGGGATACTTGCTCTCATATAGAGTGATAAGAATCACTGTTTATTTTTCTCTTTTTAGTGATAATAATCACTATTTATTTTGAGTTTTTTCTTTTTCTCTTGAGCAAGGGATTTGAATTTTGAGTGATGGGGATCACTGTTTCTTGTGCTTTTTGATGTGTGCACTTTTTGATTTTTGTATTTTTGTACTTTGAATTTTTGCTTTGTGGGGGTTTGCAAATTTAGACTATTGCAAACATGTGAAAATGTGGGATTTTGATGACAAAAAAGGGGGAAAACCACTTATTGTTGTGGGGGAATTGGGTAGGGGAGAACTTGTCCTTTTGCCAACTCTCAGCATTCTTGAACCATTCACATAGGGGGATGAGCAGGATGACCTTTTCGCTTAAGGTAACCTAGACCACTTCATGGATTTCATCTGTCTTTGTGCAAAACTTGGATTGTTAATGATTAATTGTGTTTGGGATATGATGTACACAAGGCATAATCTAAGCAAGATTCTACCTCCTAAAAATCGTGCTAGCCTTCTACAAAATTTGAGTAGAGACTGGATATGGTTGAGTGACCGAAAACCCTACTGACATTCTAAAACAAATGGCTAAGTGAAGGGAATAGACACGACTATGGAAAAGTGAAGGAAATGTGGGTGAAAATGATAATTGTGGCATTGAACTAGTGAGTACTTTCACAACATTGATTTTGAGTGGTAAGTAGTGTACCATCTTGGTGCTAGACATGTATGAGCAACTCTAAAAATGTAAAGTGCTAATGATGAATATGCCTAAATGCAAGCGATGATAAAATGCAATGGTATGCAATTTGATGTGATGCAATATTTTTGAATTTTTAAAATTTTGATGATGTTTTTGAATTTTTGATTGATATGTATATACATGTGACCAATGGGCTTATTTGGGGGCCATTGGGGTATTTGGGGGACCAAAGGGCTTATGGATGCCTTTGGGGCTTTTAGGGTTGACCTAGATGATTGTAGATAGTCTAGGAGCATTTTTATTTGACCTAGATGATTGGAGCTTTGACTAATAATATTTGGATGACAAAGGGCTTATGGAGCTTTGGGGCTTTAGGGTTGACCTAGATGATCGTAGATAGTCTAGGAGCATTTTTATTTGACCTAGATGGTGAAACCGTAGGAGCTTTTGGGTGACCTAGATGCTAAAAGGTTAGACTCTAGGGATTTGACCAAAGAGGCTTGGGGCTTTTAGGGTGACCTAGATGATCGTAGATAGTCTAGGAGCATTTTTATTTGACCTAGAGTGGAAAAACGCTAGAGAGCCTTTTGGGTGACCTAGAGTGAGGAACTTAAAAGTGTTCTACGACTGCCTAGGGGTATTTGGTGTGACCAAAGGGCTTATGGATGCCTTTGGGGCTTTTAGGGTTGACCTAGATGATCGTAGATAGTCTAGGAGCATTTTTATTTGACCTAGATGGTGAAAACCTGCTAGGAGCCTTTTGGGTGACCTAGAGGGCGACGACACTAAAAGTGTCTATGACTCTAGGGGCATTTGGCTGTGACCAAAGGGCTTATGGATGTATTTGGGATTTTAGGGTTGACCTAGAGATTAGATAGTCTAGGAGCATTTTTATTGACCTAGATGGTGAAAGCTAGAGCCTTTTGGGTGACCTAGAGGGCAGGAACTTAAAAGTGTCTAATACCTAGGGGCATTTGGTTGTGACCAAAGGGCTTATGGATGCCTTTGGGGATTTTAGGGTTGACCTAGATGATCGTAGATAGTCTAGGAGCATTTTTATTTGACCTAGATGGTGAAAACCGCTAGGAGCCTTTTGGGTGACCTAGATGGCGACACTTAAAAGTGTCTATGACTGCCTAGGGGTATTTGGTTGTGACCAAAGGGCTTATGGATGCCTTTGGGGATTTTAGGGTTGACCTAGATGATCGTAGATAGTCTAGGAGCATTTTTATTTGACCTAGATGGTGAAAACCTGCTAGGAGCCTTTTGGGTGACCTAGATGGCAGTGACACTTAAAAGTGTCTACGACTACCTAGGGGTATTTGGTTGTGACCAAAGGGCTTATGGATGCCTTTGGGGCTTTTAGGGTTGACCTAGATGATCGTAGATAGTCTAGGAGAATTTTTATTTGACCTAGATGGTGAAAACCTGCTAGGAGCCTTTTGGGTGACCTAGATGGAGCGGCACTTAAAAAGTGTCTACGACTCTAGGGGCATTTGGTGTGACAAAGGGCTTATGGATGCCTTTGGGGATTTTAGGTGTACCTAGATAGATGTTTTTTTTATAAAAGGCTCCTAGGGGTATTTGGTTGTGACCAAAGGGCTTATGGATGCCTTTGGGGATTTTAGGGTTGACCTAGATGATCGTAGATAGTCTAGGAGCATTTTTATTTGACCTAGATGGTGAAAACCCGCTAGGAGCCTTTTGGGTGGTGCTCTCTAAGCATGAAATGACCACAAGTGAAGGATGTTCAAGGGTTCAGGATCCTCGACACCTTCAAGGGAGGCTAGGTGATAAGTTCTAGGCCTGATTTGACTAGTGATGACAAAGGGACCTAACCAGTTTACCATAAATTTGTCCCGTAGGTGGGGCGGCAAGCTAGAGTTCTGTTGGTTCTCTTTTAGGATGAGATCACCAACCTGAAAGTCTCTAAGATGGACTTTCATATTGTAGGCTCTTTTGAGCCACTCTTGATACACACGTAGATGCTCAAGAGCATTAATGCGATGTTCATCCAACAACGTAAGTTGATCTAGGTGAGCTTGTCATGCAGTATCATCATCAATAAACTCTTGCATGGATATGCATAGTGATGGGATTTCTAGCTCTAGAGGCATGACTGCCTCAGCACCATACACTAGTGAAAATGGGGTTGCCCTAGTGGGCGTCCGAATGCTAGTGTGGTAAGCCCATAGGGCAAGCGGCATTTGCATGTGCCAATCGGTATGATTCTCTTTGACTATTTTCTTCAATATGGCAATTAATGTCTTGTTTGATGCTTCTGCTTGCCCATTTTCTTGTGGATAATAGGGTGTTGAAAAGTTGTGTTGGATATTATATTTTGCTATCAAAGCATGCACATATTTATTCTTGAATGATGTCCCATTATCCAAAATGATCTTGGATGGAATACCAAAATGACAAATGATATTATGCAATATGAACTCCGCTATGCGGGGTCCTATCGTAGTGGTAAGGGGGATTGCTTCCACCCACTTTGTGAAATACTCGGTAGCCATAATGATAAATGTGTGATGGCCCGAGGATGCAGGGGAGATTTTCCCAATTAAATCCAATCCCCATTGTGAAAATGGCCAAGCCGATTGGATCGGTTGTAAGGCCTGAGAAGGTACATGTGTCAAGTTAGCATGGTGTTGACATTTCATGCACTTCCTCACATATGCACAACAATCTCGCTCTAAAGTTGGCCAATAATAGCCCATGCGAAGAATGCACTTTGTGATGGCCATGCCACTAAAATGGCCACCACAAGTACCATCGTGTGCTTGGGCCATTGCCCAAGTTGATTCTTGATACTCTAAGCAATGAAGGAGGATTCCTTCATAGCTCCGATGGTATAGGATGTCTCCTAACAAGACAAATTTTGCTGCCTTCCATTTAAATGTCCTTTTGGTAGCGTGCGATAATCCAGGGGGAGATTACCAAGCTTTAGGTACTCTCTAATTTGTGTGGACCAGTCCTACTGTGTGGAAGCCTCGATTGCATGAATTGCCTATCCCTCATGAAGTTCATCCCGAGAAAATGTTGATTGGGATAGAACTTGTAAGAATAGCATTGTGCTACTATCAAAAGGGGTTTGGGGGAACAAAGTCCCCCAAGCGGCATGATTCAAGCGCTCGTGAATGTGCGAGAATCTCTCTTGATGAGGTTCTATTTGAATCAAGTGGACTTCTGGCATGGCTTGAGTGCTCTCATGCTCAACCATTGATTGCGATAGCATCTTGACTTGAATGGTTGTCATCTCGTCTATGGGGTCTTGCGGGATCAAGGACCCTAAGGAGGCCATTGTATCCACAAAATTATTAGATGATCGAGGGAGTGCCTCGATGTCATACCATTCAAACTTTTCTAGGAGTTTATCCACAAGGGCTTTGTAGGCTTGCAAAACTGGGCACTTGCACTGGTAAATTCCCTTGACCTGGTTCACTATAAGCAAGGAGTCACCAAAGATATTGAGTTTGTTTATTTTCATGGTGATAGCCATTTGAAGACCTATGAGCAAGGCTTCGTACTCGGCATTGTTATTGGTACACGGGAAATCGAGTTTAAATGATAGGGGTATGGGAGCCCCATGCGGTGTGAAAAACATGATCCCTGTGCCACCCCCTTGCTCGCATTTGGAGCCATCGAAGAAAAGAGTCATATCTGCCTGTGACTCAGGCTCATCAGAATCAGGCGATTCTGATATTTGGAAGACTCCATCATCGGGAAGCTCCATGCTAAGAGGTTGATCATCCTGGAGAGGAGCCTCTACAAGTTGATCAGCAATGACCTGGCCCTTGATTGACTTTTGTCCTATGAATTCTAGGTCAAATTCTATCAACAACATGATCCATTTCGTCATGCGACTACTATGATAAGTATGACTCATCATGTATCACAATGGATTCTCTTTAGATACAACATACGTAGTGTGGCTGAGCATATAGTGTCATAGCTTCTTGGTAGCAAAAACCACCGCTAGACATAACTTTTCAATGTATGCGTACTTGATCTCATAGCTCACCAGGGTGCGACTGAGATAGTATGTGGCCTGTTCCTTGTGCAATTCATTGTTTTGGGCTAACATGGCACCCAATGCAGTCTCAGTAGCTGAGATATATAATCGGAATGACACCCCTGGTCTAGGTGGAGCTAACACTGGTGGTGAAGCCAGGTATTGTTTAATTGCATCAAAGGCATCCTGACACTCATCATCCTAGTGGAATGTGACCCCCTTGTGCAAGAGTTTGTTCATGGGTCGACACTTGTCCGACAATTGTGCTATGAAGCATTTGATGGATGCAATCCTCCCTTGCAAGCTACGAAGCTGCTTGATGGTAGTCAGGGGAGGCATTTCAAGGATTGCCTTGACCTTGTTAGGGTCCACTTCGATGCCTCATTTGGAAACTATAAATCCCAAGAGCTTTCCAGATGTGATGCCAAAGATGCACTTCTTGGGGTTCAGTCTCACATTATGTTCAATAAGGTGATCGAGGACTTTGCACAAGACATCTAGGTGCTCATGACGTAATAAAGATTTAGCTAGTAAGTCATCCATGTAATCTTCCAAAATTTTGTGCATGTAGTCATGGAAGATATATGTCATGGCACGTTGGTAGGTGGCACCGACATTTTTAAGGCCAAAGGGCATGACCTTGTAACAAAATGTTCCCCAGGGCATTGTGAATGCCATTTTGAGTTGGTCTTCAGGGTTGATATGAATCTGATTATACCCAGAGAAGCCATCCATAAGGGAGAGCATTTCATGTCCTACGGTGGCATCTACCAGGGCATCGATGCTTGGCAAAGGAAAATCATCCTTAGGACTCACTTTGTTTAGGTCTCAAAAATTAGTGCAAATGTGAATCCTCCCATCAGGCTTCTTGATGGGGACCATGTTGGACAACCATGGTGGATAGTCTATAGAAATGATAAACTTGGCATCCAACAGTTTTTGTAGCTCATATTTGACCATCAAGGCCACTGTTGGGTGCATCTTTCTCAACTTTTGCTTGACAGGCTTGGCTTTGGGGTCAAGCGTTAGATTGTGGGTGACCAGATTTGGATCTAGTCCCGACATGTCTTTGTAAGACCATGCAAAAGTTGCCTTCTTCTTTGTGAGAAGGGCTATGTAATCGGCTTGCTCTTTGGGGGATAGGCTTTCCCCTAGCTTGATACATTATGGGTTTTTAGGATCTGAGCTGATATCTTTGTCAACCGTAGGCTCGATTGACATATGCGACCCCTCTTCCAACTGGTGGGGAGTAGGGATCAAATGGATGTCGTCAGCTAGATTTAAATCCTCGATGGGAACCTCGGGTTCCTCCTCAGCATGGAAGACATCATGAGTTGGCCCAGTGGAGAAGTGAAACAACCCATCGCAAGCCCAATACTCAGAGGGTGATGGGGGTGAATCAGCGTGATCCCAGTCAATAGCATCTAGATCTAGATGGCATGGCTTGGAAGGATCGATTGGGTTGTGAAGTGGTGTGGTCAAATCAATGGAGATCATATTGATGGAATGTGTCTGCTCTCTAGGACCATGGGCATGTGACTGTATATTGATATCATCTCCCACCCCTAGATGTGGTTCTAGGGGAATGGGGATCATCGGATCCTATCTAGGGATAGACTGTAGGATGGGATCATTAGGCTCAAGGAGCTCCATGTGTGTGGGTGGGTCAGGGAAGACCTCATGGTGAATCTAGCCTAAATTGATAGGCCTTGCCCTCAAGCATGGGCCAACGTGCAACTGATGATAGACTTCTTCTATGTCGATGGGCTCATGATGATGATGCAAGTAATGAGGACCAAGGTATGCCCTCTCTGTTTCATCCTCATAGTCACTATCGTATATGGGAATCTCATTGTTGCCTCTTGGGATCGGGCGATCAGGTAAGTGTGGTCCCATATATGCTCATTCCTCATAATTATTGTCATGGATGAGGACTTCTTCATTCTCACCTCGTAGCGCCTCAGGCTCACGAGGATCCAATTGCTCAAGTAAATTAATTGCTCCCTCCCTAGGAGGTCTAGCTTCCTATGGGTGAACCGGCTCTTCAGGAGGAAGGAGCTACCACCAAATAGGATCAGGGAAAGGGAATAGATGTATGAGGCCTTCCTATTGGTCATTAATGGGAACAATTTGTGAATGATCACTATCCGACTCAAAAGGGTCATATGGTGCCACCTCGTAACCCGACTCATCATCTGAGGTCCATTCATATGAGGTGCCTTGATCTGATTCATCACAAACATGGGGACAACTTCATGAACCTTCCCCTCTCTCAAAATGTGGAAGAATGTCACTGGGGATCATGGGGTTCCCATATGGCAGTGGGAAGTAGTCCCCTAGGGAGTAGACTGTATTGGGATTGGCATAAGGGTCTTGGGCCAACCCATCCTCATAGCCTATATTCAAGCGATTTAGGCCATCCATGAGGACATCTAGAGGCAAGGGATTGTTGCATCCCACTCTCGACTTGTCATAGGGCATTTGATACTATGGTTGATAAGGGATTCTTGTGCCCTGCTCATACCGGCCTAACCCATAACCATGCCAGTTGCATAGGTCAAGATACTTTAGGGTGAAGTTAGGGTTAGACAAGTAGTTAATGTCTTCTCCAAAAGGCTCCTCATCCTCCTCCTATTGTTGGTAAGGTTTGATGCCATAGTCAAGGCCCCCATAGACAAAATTTATTTGATTAGGGGGAATACCAAGAGGCACGATAGTGCCTATGGGAAGACGGGGTCTACCCATGTCTTGCATCGACTCTATAGCAGGAGTAGTGGTGACATTCCTAACCATGTATTCTCCCAATCTGGTAGAAGCTAGGTGCACTGTAACCTAGGGCTATGGATAGAAGAGGGATGAGAGTGAGACTTGATCTGGCTCATCGTTTGCCTCATGTGGTGTCTCTTCATCATCCGGGCTAGGTATCTCCTCTGTAGAGATAGTGGATATGGTCGGTTGGACCTCATCAATGGGCCACTTCTCTGGGTTCCTAGGCAAAGGATCCACTAGGTGTACTAGGCATCCGAGGTGGAGCCGATGATGAGGATGGCATGGTATTCGGTAGTGGTGGGGTCGAACCTCGGCTGGATTTATTCGGCTAAAAATCTAGATGTGTCGATGGCAAGGTCGACTCGGGTAACTATTGCACCATGTTGCAGTACTTGAAGGGCTCTAGGTCTATGGGGATGACATGAACTTGCCCTTCATGAGTGTACTTGAGGCACTGGTGAGCGATGGAAGGGACACACTTCATGTCCCTGATCCATGGTCTTCCTAACAAGATATTGTATGCCATCTCACCCTCTAAGATGTGGCACATTGTAGGGATGATATTTTCTCCTACTTGAATAGGTAGGACGATTGTACCAACCATTGAGCATATGGCATCATTGAATGCTCGAAGGGTGTAGGTAGATGTAACAATGTGGGATGTTGGGAGCTTCAGGTGCTTGAGAGCTATTGTAGTTATGATGTTGCTTGAAGACCCAGTGTCTATCAACACTCTCTTGTAAGGTGTTCCATTCACACATGCGACGATGTGTAAAGGGGGATCCACCATATCATGTGGAACTAGTTTAAGTTCATCTTCTCGAAAGGTAATCATCGGTTTTATGCATTGCTACACATGCCCCACAAAGTTGTTGAAGGAGTTAGACTCCTGGGGCTGAAGCTCAATTGCCTTAAGGATCTCCATCAAGGCTTCTCTATGAGGTTGTGATTGTTGGATGAGCTCATAGATGGAGAGTCGGGTAGATGTTGTTCTTAAGCTCTGAGCGAGCTTACTCTTAATGGTGACTATAGGCCTAGGTGGGAGGCTCGGCCCGAGAGGTGGTATAGGCTACGATGTCGAAGGGACATCACTCTGAGCCATAGGTGGTGTGGCTGGACTTGGATACCACCTATTTCTTGTCACAATACTGACCATGCCAACATACCCTTGCTTAGGAGGGGCATGGTGAACCTCATTCACCTAGGGCACTGGTTTGGCCTGCTCCACGTGGGCAGGCAAGGGGTCCTTGAAGACCTCCATCTATTGGTTGTTTGGTGCGATAGGGTTGTCTACCTGGAGGGCATTCCTATCAATTAGGTCTTGCACCAAGTGTTTGAATTTATAGCACATTTGCACATCATGCCCATTTTTCCTATGAAACTTGCAATATAGGTCTTCTCTGTATCCTTTGGGCTTCGGTGCATTTGGGTCGATAGGTCGACTCTCAGGTAGATGGATCGCATTGGCCGCCAAGAGGTGATCAAACAATGAGTCCATAGATTCTACAATGGGCATGAATTGTCGCTTGGGGTGACGCTGTTGATTTTGCCCTTGACCATTCTGGTTATCCTTGGCATAGTTCCTAGGGGTGGCCTGATAATTAGGCTTTTGAGGTGGCACGGCTTGCGCTGGCCCCGGGACACTAATTGCAACCTGATTTACTACTGCTGACTTTGGTTGAGCTGGGGTGTTTTTAGCATTCTTGTTCCATTCCTTCTTGCGAGGCTTTGCAATCTCACCCTCTTGAATCTTGATTTCTTCAATGATCCTAGCCTGTGCTAAGGCATCTTCAAGAGTAGGGTATTGTTGCAACTACAACAACAAGGAGATTGGCTTCAAGCAACTTTTGGAGAACATCTGAGTCAACTCCGACATGGGGAGAAGATAAGGCAGCTTGGCGAGTAGGGTTCACCATCTATTGCCATAATTTGTTATTGACTCATCATCATACTATTTCAACCTAGCTACATCGGCCAACATTGCCTTCCTCTTGGTATTGAAGGCAAAGCGCTCTAGGAAAGCATCCACAAGTTGGTCCAGAGTGTGGATGCTATGCTTAGGGAGTTGGTAAAACCACTCGAAGGTGGGGCCAGCGAGGGTAGTCACAAATGTCCTCAAAAGCAAAGCATCATCATCATGAATGCTGAAGCATTGACCTAAGAACCTAGTGACATGCTCTTGCGCATCCTCTTCTCCCTTGAAGGTGGCCAATTGAGGCAACTTAAATTGTTCTGGATAGGGAGGTGCAGGTACTGAAGGATGGATGGGTTGACTATGCAACTGGCGCATAGTGGGATTTTGAGATCTCGACCCAGAGGTCTTGTTCTCAACTGACTCCAGGCATTCTAGCAATGCTTTATACGGGCCTGAGGACTTAATCTCCTCATCCTTGTTCACATCTTGCGATGGAGGTCTAGGGTCCTCCAACCTATTATGGGGTGGTGGTAAATCACCCCCTACCTTGGTAAGGCATCTCCACATACTCTATCTCTAGCTCATGCTCAGTATAGGCCCTGTAAGGCATCTCTCGAGCTGGTCTATAAATGGGAGTATCCACCCATGGTGGGTGCCCTATGTTTGGCCTAGGAGGCATCTCCCGATCTAGCCTAGGAGGTCATGGAGGCAACATTGGATAAGGTCTTGGGGACCTATCTCGAATGAGCATGGGTTGCCTCGGATGGACTTCCTACCTATGTGTCTTAGGGGTAGGGACCCTCTCTCGTAAAGTCTTCTAGAATAGCTCGTTGGTCTACCATTCAATCCTTTCTTTCTCAAGCTGGTGCAAGTGGTCTAATTGCTCTTTGTCTCATCGAAGCTGCTTGAACTGAGCTTGGCATTCTGTATATCTTGCGACCACTTGCCTAATTTGATCCATAGTGTGAGGCCTAGGGGGCCTAGGCATCTCACCCTGGGGTCGACCTCATTCAAGATACTCTGTGGTCTCCATAGGGTGCTTGCCTCTCTCGAGGTTCACCACATTGACTTGAGGTTCGGGCTGGAACATATGTTCATTATACTCAGCTGGCATAGAGGCACATCGAGCATGCATAAAATATTGTTCCTAAGGAAAATCTAGGATCTCCTCATGTCTTCCCTCTTAGATGAGGAAAGGTAGGGCAGAATTGGCTCACCCCGATCGATGAGTGTCATTCCCATCGGGCTGCATGAGTTGTTGTATCCTATCAAGGTGATGCGGAGGTAAAGTCATATCGACTTGCTCTGGCTAGTGTGTGAAGTCATACTCCTACCTATGCTTAGGTGTGTCAGCCCTGATGGGTATATGGATGCATGGCACCACTCTATCTATTAGCACCTCGATGCATAGTTGCCTTTCACCAAGGAAGGCCTATGAAATATCTACATATCGGGAACACTCTCCCAAGTAATGCTCATCATCCCTCGGGGTGTCTTAGAGAGGATCCCTTCGGATATGAGGCTCATGCCCTACTGTCTTGGGGCTAGGTGGAGTAGAAGCTCACTAGGGAGGTATAACCAAGTCCCTAGGGCTATATCGAAGATGATTCATGTCTCCTAATCCACTCTCCATAGCTTTCACCCATGTTTGGGCTTGGCTGTGGGTGCGCACCATCGCGCTCCTCTATCAATACCCCAAGTGATTATCTTCTTTACAAATTTTAATGAAACAACAAATAGAAAAGGAAACACCCAATAGACAGATGATTATCTCTTTTAAGTTTTAGATGTGAGTCCCTAAACTATTTTGTGTGTTTCAGATGTGTTGTTTGCAAAGGATGACCTTGTGTCACGTATTTGAAATATTGTTGGATGATGTACTCAAATGTTTAATTGGATTTCACCTATATACTCATAGCTGACAACCTGGCTATGAACTCAAGTTGTTATCCCACTATAATGTGTGGTGATGAGGTCCACACATGGCCAGGGAGCATAGGTCCTACCAGTTCCTCACCCAGTTCACCCGTAGTCTACGATACACCTCCCTGAAGGGTGATGCATGCTATAACCCATGGGCTATGATGGATCTTGGAATCGGCCTTGGCAATATGGATCGGGTTCATGGGATTTGAGCCAAGTGGATGGAGATGAAACCCACCGTCACTTGCGCTCTACTAGTGGATGGTAATGAAGTCCACCTCACTAGCGTTTACATGAATCATGGTGTGTGTGGTTCTTTTTAATCCCAAGAAAGTAAGCAAAGAAGCATTCAATGATCATTCACTAAATGCATGCAAATAAGTGTGTTTTACTTTCATAAATTTAGGATAAAGAACCTACAAATGTAACTTATGAATGCAAATCCTAAATGCTAGCTTACCCATTGGGTAAGCCACAAGCAATCAAGCCACAAAGATGCATTGCTACTTCAAATTTATTTTGATTTTTCTTCTTCCTTTTGCTATTTTATGTTATAAGAAAAGTAAAAATGTAACTTTTAACCTTTCTATGCAAGCAAATGAAGCAAGAAAAACTAATTTTTAATAGTCTCTAAAAATGTAGCAGAAAAACAGAGGGTTTAGGCACTTACCTTATCCATTTTGAGACCTCCAAATTCTGAATTTTTGAGCAAAAATTTCTCTGGTTCTTCAATGCTCTAGGGTGGGATGATTAGAAGCCTCACCACCATCCTAGGGTGGGACGATGAAGCCACCATCCTAGGGTGATCCAGATAAAGGTTCTGCCACCGTTCCAGGGTGGGGAGGGGAGCACCTACAACACAAAAAGGGCAAAAATGGTAGAAATGAAGTCAAATTTTCACCCAAAGCATAAGGGACAAGGGTCCCACCATGATCACCACTGAATTAGGGAAAATAGGTGCACCTAATTATGAATAAAAATATATGTATCTATCCTATCTCGCTTATGAGCATCAAACGGAAGCATGCATGTGAAAATGAAGCAAAACCAAACAATAAGGAATGAAATGAAACAAGTCTCTTTTTTATTAATTTGGTGGATCAGATCCAAGGTTACATAGTATTCCCCTTGAGGGCTCAAAGGTGATACAATTGTTACAAATTTTGGGGTGCCCAAGGATCAAATCCTCCAAGAAATCTGGGTGCACATCCAGTGCCTTTCCTCGTACCCACAATCGAGGTGGGCGGGCCAATGCCACCGCTGCTTGTATATTCAATATCTGATGTCTGATATTCCTTCCCAATGCCTCTCAAGAACCTGCACCTACACACAAGGAAGCAAAAGGGGTCAAATAGCAAGGGTGTGTGGAGGGAAACATGCAATCCCCATAGGCACAAAATGGCATATATATTAAAAATATATCAAATCAACTCAGAATGACTATGAAAATTTATGGGGATGTTAAATAAGAGGTTTTGAGGGGATATCACTAAAAATATATCAGAAATTGCATCCGTGGACCCCTCGATTTTGCGTCGCCCGCCTACAACCTACGAAGACCAAGACAAGCAAATCCTGCACCTAGACATGTCCAAAACATATGAAATTTGGGAAGAATGCATAAATAAACATTTTAAGACAACCCATATGGTTATATTTCCAAAATGAGGTGCATATCCACCTGCATGCAACTGGGGTGCCCGGATGGGCCCTACGAACCTGCAAAACCTTAAAAATGCGATATCTCGGCCAATTTAACTCCAAATTGCATGAAATTTAAACCATAGCATCATATGATAGTCTAGAATAATATTAAAAAATAGTAATAAAATTGTGCAAGGATTTGTCCTCATCCTGGGGGGCGGTGGTGACTGCAACTAATTGGAGGGCACCCTGGGAGGGGATACCCACCAATTCTGCACACTTTTTGCTACCAATCCCACTAGGGAATGATCCTAAATAGTATAAGGGGTGTTTTCATCAAATTTGGTGAAGAAATTCACCCGGATGGAAAAGTTATGCTCAAAGGACCCTCTTGAAGTCACCCGGTAACCTCCTTCGCAAAAGAGAGATTTCGAGGGCAAGAAGGCACAATAAAGTGAGGGGAAATCTCGGAAGCACTCCATTGCATATCCTAGAACTCCTCTCTATGTTTTTGTGTGGATATTGAATCCATTTTATAGCCCAAAGGGGCTCATGTGCAAAAAGGCATGCAAGGGCATGCATGGCAGGAGGTGCCACTTGTCAAAAGGGAGGCATGCAATGGATGTGGAAGAGAATCTCCAATTTGGGCCTCCATTATGAGGTATGTCATAAGGATGCAGTGCCCTCTGACCCGCATGCTTCATTTGGTGGGGTAAATGGCAGTTTTTGGGTGCCATTTGTCCCAGATTTGACTTTTTTGGGTCAAACTTGCTCACCGTCCCACCCTGGGATGATGGCTCACCACCATCCCAGGGTGGGATGGTGGGAATATGCCACCATCCTAGGGTGGGACGATGGTGAATTTTGGGCCAAAACCTCCCAAAATTAGGCCAAAAGCCTCCAAAACCTCTTTCGGAGTGGCTAGAACCACTGTGAGCCTTCTAAGGGCTGCCCAAGGGGCCATATGATGTCAATTTGATCATTGTTTGTGGATGCTTAATCGGGTTAACCATATTTTAGTGTCTACAAATTATTTTGGGCTAACATGGTTTCCAATGCAAAGTTAGCAGTCGATATATAAATTAGAAATGACACATATAGCCTTTGTGGAGTTAGTACCAGTAGCGTCGCTAGGTATTGCTTAATTTTTGCAAAGACTGCTTAATAGTCCTCATTCCAATTGAATGGGACTCCCTTGTGTAGTAGCCAATTTATGGGTCAAAATTTGTCTGATAATTATGCGATGAATCACTTTATGGATGCTACTTTGCCTTGCAAGCTTCTTAACACTTTGATATTGGTGGGAGGATGCATTTCTAGAAAGGCCTTGACCTTTTCTAGGTCAACCTTGATCCCTTGTTTTGAAATGATGAATCTCAGGAGCTTTCCTGAAGTTACGCCAAATACACACTTCTTGGGGTTCAAGCTAACATTATTCTCTATCAGGTGATCGAAGACCTTTATGAGAACCTCTACATGCTATGAATGTAGCAATGACTTTACCAATAAGTCATCGATATAATATTTTAATATCTTGTGCATGTAGTCATGAAAAATGTATGTCATGGCTCGCTGACAGGTGGCACCAGTATTTTTGAGGCTGAATGGCATAACTTTATAATAGAATGTTTCCCATGGAATTATGAATACTATTTTGTATTGATCTTTAGCTTTAATATGAATTTGATTATAACCATAAAAACCATCCATAAGAGAAAGCATCTCATGACCTATAGTTGCATCTATGGGAATATCTATATTGGGCAATGATAATGAATCCTTTGGTGTTGCCTTGTTTAGGTCTTTCAAATTCATATAGATACAGATCCTTCCATTAGTTTTTCCTATAGGTACCATGTTTTATACCCATTATAGATAGTCTATGGAGATAATGAACTCTACATCCAACAACTTTTGCAACTTGTCTTTAACCATTAAAGTGATCGTTGGATGTATTTTCCTGAGTTTCTACTTGACAAGCCTTTTAGAGGGGTCTAGAGAAAGGTTATGGGTAACCATGTTCGGATCTAGTCCTAACATATCCTTGTATGTCCAATAAAAGAGATCAAGTCTCTCTTTTAGTAGAGGGATGAGATTGGCATGCTCATCAGGAGATAGACTTCTCCAAACTTAACCTTCTTAGGATTAGTGGAATCATCACTGATATCCACATCAAAGGTTTCCTCTATTGACATGTGTGATCCCTCCTCAATATGGTGAGGCATAGGAATTAGGTGGATGTCATTAGCTAGATTTAAAGGTTCCACATCAAAATTACCCTCAGCATGATAAACATCATGTGAGCAACCCAGTGCAAAATGGAACGGTTGTAACATTTCTTCATTGGGGAAGAAATATTTAGGCTCTAGAGGTGAATCAGTGTGATCCTAATAAATAGCATCTAGATCAAGATATAATGGTTTGGAAGGATCAATTGGGTTGTGAAGTGGAGTAGTCAAATCAATAGAGATCATGTTTATGGATTGGATTAAATCTCCAAGACCATGTGTGTGCCATTCTACATTATTAGTTTTGCTCGCATACCCAATATGTGGCTTTGGGGGTATGGGGATCTTTGGATTTGGTCTATGAATAGACTAGAACATGGGATTGTTTGGCTCTAGAAGCTGCACATATGTAGGTAGATTGGGGAATACTATGTGATAAATCACATCTAAATTGGCTGGTCTCCCTCTGAGGCATGGGCTAAGATAAACTCTTCTATACATCTCATCGATATCGAATGATTCATGATGATGATGTAAATAGTGAGGCCCAAGATAGGCCCTCTTAGTCTCATACTCATAATTTCTATCATATATAACTCCCTAATTCCTACCTACTAGAATCGGGCATTGAGCAAGATGAGGCCCAAGGTAGGCCCTTTTCATTTCATATTTATAGTCACTATCATCTATGAAGAATCCCTCATTCCTACCTACTAGAATCATACATTGAGAAGTATGTCTAGGCCTAAGGTAGGCCATTTCCATTTCATCCTTATATTATTCATTTTTTGAGGACTTCTCATCATCATCATTCCTATAATCACATTCGAGTCCATTGCTTTCAAAAATGGACTCTGCTCTAACTTCCTCAGGACCAACTTCTGATTCAATGTCTATCGTGAGACCTAGATTCTGGATATGCATGCCAGTGTTATCAGTAGCTTCATGAATTTTAATCTCCAAGTGATATCTTGGAATGTCTTCCAGGTTGACCTCTACCACGATGTTATCATGATAGATCTTAGGTGGCTCAATAGAGATGTAGATCACTAGCCTATTACCCCTTTGTATGTAGGAAGGGTTAGGGTGATAAGGATTCCAATCCATATTATCCCCTAAAATGAGGTTTAGATGATCAAGAGCTAATACTAAAATCTCATCTTGTCCTTTGATATGGTAGCCCAACCCGAACCTATAAATTGGTAACTGATATTGTGGTTTGATGGGAACTCAATGCCCTTACTCGAATAAGCCTAGACCGTAACCATACCAATGGTAATATTAAAAATAATGCAAGGTGAACTCTAGGTTAGACATTTATTGAACATTCAATGAGAATGGTTCATCATCATCTTCATCTATGGGCGTGTGGTTAGCAAATTGGTTAATACCTCCATAGATAAAATTTATTTTGTTGGGCAACACCCCCAGTGGTACCACAATCCCTATGGGAAAGCGATGATCTTGAGGTCTTCCCATGTCCTATGTAGTCTCAATGAAATGTGTGAATGTCACGTTCTACACTATATACTCCACTAGCTCGAGATTAACCAAATGGATGGTCACCTATGGTGTAGATGACCTAGCTAAAGAAATAGGTGAAGCAGGCTAAGGTGCCTCCTCGACTTAGTTTTGAGCGTCCTCTTTGTCCATGGGACTAGGAATATTGATAGTGGCTACTTTGAGAACTTTCTTTATCTCTTTCTCACCCAGTTTTACCTTAATATTCTTGTCATTCCTAAGCATCATGGATGTCATAGGTTTTGTTGAAGTAGTTGTTGTGTTATCTGATAGTTGTGGTGTTGACATGAAAGGTCCTACACACACTTCCTTTAGTTTACCTTATGTATGTTTTATGGGTGACATTAGCCATATATCTAGGTGCATTGAAGGGAGAATGAAATCTCTAGGTAAATCTACTAGGTTCACATATTTAAATGTTTCTTCGTTGGAAGGAACCACGTGAACTTGTCCCTCATGTATATATTTAATACATTGATGTAAAATTGATGAAATGCAATGCATCTCTCTAATCCAAGGCCTCCCTAGAAGGATGTTATATTGCATTGCACCTTCTATTACATGACACATCACCAGGATGGTCTTCATTCCAACATAAATAGGCAAGACTATAGTACTGACCATTGAGCATAGTGCATCATTAAATGCTTGTTGTGGGCCAAACACAGGTTAATTTTGTTCCTATTTTGTCACTGCCCGTGCATTTAAATTGTCAACCCAGGGAGCTTCGTAAACTTTAGAAGTGTCTCATACAAGATCACTACAATACCCACTTTGAGATGAGTCCGACTAATTCTATCATTGGGGGGTTTAAAATATCGACAATCATTCATCCACACCACAATAATTTACGTATGAATAATTAAATCCTTAGAAAGTAAATATTCATACGTGCATAATTAACTAGACATGAAAGTAAGTTCACTACGACAATGAAAATAATAGTACAGAAAGCAAACCTATGAAAGCAGGAAATTAATCTAAGAAAGCACAAGTAAAAGGGAAGGAATACTGGCTTGGAGTGGGCCCAGGCTCCAACAGCTCCCTTCCAGCTGAACACGCGATTAGGAACTCTCAAAATTTATTATGATTGCAAAAGAATTAATACAATGCTTCTATCTCCTCAGAATGATAAATGTATTCTCAATATGGATATCTATTAGAGAGGTCTATGTGTGTTTATATAGCACACACACAGATCTTCTATTACAAGGAAGTTACAATAGTAGTTCAGTCCAGACTAAACTAGGATAGTCTGGTAAACGCAATCGACATCTGCTAAAAATAGGCATTGTTCCTAATGGTGGCGCATTCATTGATTGGTTCATGCTTCACCTAGCGTAGGTAAGATATTCTCATCCATTGGTACAATTCCCAAAATTATCTTGCATGACATGGAACTAGAACTGCACTAGTCAACACTGCCCACGTCTCTTTATTTGGTCAACTAGCAAAAAATGGAGGTACCTTCTCTATGAGGAAGGCACCTTCCTCATGTGCTTTGGTAGGCACCTTCCTTATGCGGAAGGTGCATACTGATGTTGAGCACCTTCCTCATGCGGAAGGTGCCTACTAAGATCGGGTGCCTTCTTCATGGGGAAGGCACCTACTGATGTTGGGCATGAAGGCCTTGCCTTGCATGGGGCGCCTTCCTTATGCGGAAGGCGCCTAAGTATGTCGGGCACCTTCTTTATACGAAAGGCGCCTACCTTCTATTGGCACCTTCCTTGAAGAGGAAGGCGCCTACCTTCTCCTGGCACCTTCCTTGAAGAGGAAGGCGCCTACTCACCATGCCTTGATCCCAAAAGAAATAGAGTGCCAGGTCCATGAAGGACCTCGACTGATCCAAATCTATCAAAACCAACTACATTTCCACAAAAACACACTAAAACACACAAATTAGATAACACACATAATTCTATTAAATAATTACATAATAATTCATAAAAGTACACAGTTCCTATTATATTTCCACATAATAATCAATGAAACTCATACAAAATATGAGCATTTTTGAGGCTCATCATCCCCCCATGCCTAACATATGCCATGCCCTCATGGCATCAAACTGTAGGTAGCCCTTCATACTCCTCATCATCATCATTTTCTAGTAGATCTGGTTGTACCTACGACTTGTGATTGCTTTTTCTGTGGACCGACATCGGGAGGTGCGGTCTTT
The DNA here is from genome assembly GCA_028583015.1 of Wollemia nobilis. NCBI lineage: Eukaryota > Viridiplantae > Streptophyta > Pinopsida > Araucariales > Araucariaceae > Wollemia > Wollemia nobilis. The sequence continues at coordinate 105,941 of JAQPPZ010004598.1, read as the reverse complement.
CTTTTTTACGTGGAACTATGGTGTTGAGGTGGCTAACTTCTATTGTCTGCCTCTGCTCAATCTGCTGACTCTACCTATTCGGGTTTCCCACCTTGGCTGCTACTGGAGGTGGTATAGCTAATGTGGTCCCTACTTCCTAGAATGCAGCTTCTATAGCCTACCATAGGTCAGCATCCGGAGGCCTGACAACTACAAGAGGGATGTCAGAATTGTCCCTCCTGAGATGAACTACCTGGGCCTTGTGTAATTGGGCTGCTTTAGGGGTAAGCCCTACATTTTCTTTTGCAATGGCAGTGACTTCTAATTCAGGCCCATATACCCCCCATCTCTCAAAATATCTTCGTATTTTAGAGGGGCATCCTTGGGATGACCCATAAATCTCCCAAAATTGATCATCATCCATCGGATTAATGCAAATACTAGGGTCTCCCTAGACCTTTGAAGCTGATTTCTTGGCCTCCTTTGCTACCATCTCTTCACGTAGTTGTTCGAACACTTCTTCCTCTCTATGAATGGCTGCATATCCCACTCATCTTCGACCGGTTTGATGAAGGTCACCTTCACCTTCTTTTGAGCCATCATGGGCCCTTTTCCTTTGGCCCTTGTAGAAAGTGTGGTGGCTCGAGTAGGGGGTTTCTCCTCCTTCTCGATGGGTGTCTCTTCATTATGAGGGACTGGCTCTGATGTCCCCGAAGTTGTCCCTCCTTTCTTTGGTTGCTCTGGTGCTGACCCCATAGGTCCCTCGGTCCCTCCTTCCTTAGGTCTAGGGAATTCTTCCTTGACCCCTGGTTCTATCTATGGCTGCTGGTCCACACCAGGCTCTGTATCACTCAAGTCTATAATAGGGGGCTTCATTGGGCTCCCTCTCCCATCAATCTCAAAAATAGAGGAATTCTCCCCTACTTTCGGGCTACTTTGATGAGCATCCGATCAGAATTCCCTCGAAGAGAATACTCATTCTAATGAGGTAGGGGAATTCATCGGGATCTCCATCGCCTAGTCGGTTTGAGTGGATGCATCCCTCTTCTCTGTCTCCTTGGCCCAGAATTATCGATTCTCATCTTCAGCTATTGGACTAGCTGCTCAAGCTGAGATATCCTTTGTGCTTGCTCCTCCAATTCCTCCCTGTGCATCATCTGGAGTCCTCCAAAATTTTTTGGGCCATCCAACACTCGGTTTGCCATTCTAGGGCCTCCTCTAGGGCTGTATCAACTTGTTGATTAATGCCCTCAGAAGTCCTTACATCCTAGGACTCTGGCTTATTAATTCTTGGAGGGTCTAGGCTATAAGACCAACCTCTGGGTCATCTTCTTCCTCCTCTGATGATAGGAGCAGATATCGCAGGTGCCTTCTCCTAGGAACTGGTTCCAGTTGTCGTAATTGGGTTCCACCATTGGCGAGTTGTGCCCCTTCCTCTATGAAATTGGGTAATGGTGATTGCCCTCTTTCCTCTACAAAATTGGGCAATGGTAATTGCCCTCTATCTTCTACCTCCTCTATGGGGCTTTCTTCATCTTGCCCTTCCCCGATGGTAGAATCTTCTCGTCCTTCCTGGCTATCATCTTCCTCTGCATTGGAGTCTTCCTTTTGTGCTTCTACATGGTGAACCAGTGCTGATATCAACCCATGGTGGGCCAAGGTGGAAGGTGCACCCCTCTGGTATCGAGTCGCTTCCTCCTTCAGGGCATTTTCTAGGTAGAAGGGCACATTGATTTTTCTTCCATGCACCAGGTGATTTAAAAACTGCACATGATTAACGTGCAGGTGGGAATATTTCCCTATGCATGTGAAGAATCAAGCAACCTACTCGAACATCTTCCATAGGTTCATTGGAAGTCTACTTTTTGGTAGCCCTTCCTTCTCTATCTGCACACTTTCTCCCTCCAACAATAATTCAGTGTACTATTTCAACATACCACCCTTGTATATGCTCTCACCTATGAGAGGCAAGCCGGTCACCTAGGAGATGTATTATGGGGTGACCAAAATCTCCCTTCCATGCACTTGAGCTGCATCACCTCTCAAGGAGGCAGCAAATTCCTTGGCTGCCTCCATATCCTAGTTTTGATAGACCAGGGTATAGTAATCGAGCCATCCCTCGACTTCAAACTGAGTCCTGACCGCCCCCCTGATCCCTTCCATGTCACTTGGCTCATTTTTCTTGATGGTATGGTTCTTTGATCATCCTCCCATGGTGCCTTCCTTAATCACTCCTCTGTTTTCCTGCCCTACCTTCTCAGGAAGGTACCTTCTTATAAGGAAGGTGCCTAACCCTAGCATTCAATTTTGGGGTTGGCAAGGTATGCCTCTCGAGCCATAACATTGGCATGATGTTTTGGCCATGGGGGGTGCATGATTTTTATGGTGGTACTATTTTTTGGTACTGCATAGTTCATGAAAAATTATATAAAAATTTAATTAGAATTATGCGCGTACCTGATTGGATGCTTCATGCATCATGGAAAATAGTGATTCATCGGCCTGTGACATGGAGGATGGGTATTTTACATGTGCGGATTATGTTGGACTTCGTTGCTATGTTGTTCGAGGTTTGATGTCAAAGATAGACTCCTGATTGGCTTGAAAACCATCTGTCCATCATCTTTGGGGTATGCGCAAGGATCCCACCCCGTAACTCTACAAGATTTTTGGTTGGGGTGGATTTCCATCATGTGGGGTGATGGTGGTAATCTGGTGCTGCCCAATCATGTGTTGATCTCATTTGAATCGAGGTGCACATGTGAAATCAAAGTGTCGACTATACTCGAAAGGTGCTTTTGGTGCCTTCCCGATGTGAAAGGTACTTTAAATGACTAGCACCTTCCCTAGGTGGAAGGTGCTTTTGCTTGATGGTGCCTTCCTGCTATGGAAGGCACTTTTGAAGAATGCCTTCCTTGTGGAAGGCACTTTTGAAGAATGATGCCTTCCTACTATGGAAGGCACTTTTGAAGAATGACCTTCTCTAGAAGGGTTTTGAAAACCAACCTTATAGAAGGTGCTTTGAATGGATACGCCTTCCTGGAGTGGAAGGCACCTTCATCATATTTTTTTTTATGGCGCCTTCATGATGTGGAAGGCACTTTCTCTCAATTTTTTTTTTTAGGAACCCTCGATGGGTGCCTTCTTTATAAGTTTTTAAGGAAGGTGACCTTATTTTAGTTGGGTGCCTTCTTTATAAGGAAGGCACCTTATTTTAGTTGGGCCTTCTTTAAGGAAGGTTATTTGGGGCCTTCTTTATAAGGAAGGCACCTTATTTCTATGGGGTACCTTCTTTATAAGGAAGGTGCCTTACCTCCAGCATGATACCTTCTTCACGGTGGGAAATGTCCACCTTAGTTAGGCACCTTCTTGGAGGAGGAAGGCATTGTTCCTTAAGTGGAGAGTCTTCTTTGAAGATGAAGGCTTTCTGCAAGGCATTTTTCTTAGCAGCCACATCATGATCATCCAGGCAAGGGTGATCAAGCCTCCTCAGACTTACTTCATGCTGCCCCAACATCTTCCTATCGGGCCTGGCATGTGATTTTTCCCTTAGAGGAGAGTTTGTTGCCATCCCCAAGCTTGGATAGATGTTGCTTCTAAACTATATACGCAGGTGGTGGGATGTTGAGCCGGTTCAGGCCTGGTTTCCTAGATACCTATTTTTCATGTTGTCAGGCCCTTCACCTACAAAAAGCAAACAAAAAGAAAGAAAAATATAGGTAGTTAGATGCATTTCATGCCTGTTAGGCCCTAAACTCAGGATGCCTATAGCTTGCATGCGGGTGTCATCCTTGCAAAACACATCGTAAGAAATAAACAAATCTAAACTAACTAATTTTTGTGGACACCTCCATGTCCACCATTCTACTTGCTGAGAGTTTTGTCCAGATTTACAAGGATGGGGTCTCCCCCATGCCTACTCTGGACTCCACCAGTAAATTCTTGGACGTGTTGTAGGGCCATAGTCGGTGGCCATTAACTATCAATACAACATTGCTACCGTCAATGGTCCTGACATGCACAACACCATTCTTGATGAGCTCTACCACCTCATACGGTCCCATCCACCTCTGCATTAATTTTCCCTTCCATTCTTGGAACCTAGAATCATACAACAACACCCATTCTCCCTCCTGGAACTGCTTTAGCTTAATGTGATGATCATGCCACTATTTTCTTTGCTTTTGTATGATCTTCATTCTTTGTAAAGCATCCATTCAGATTTCTTCCAGCTGATTCAACTACCGAACTCTTTCTTTTTGAGCTTCTTCCAAGCTCAAATTTAATTCTAAAGTAGTTCTCAATGTCTTAATCTCGAACTCGATGGGCATCATTGCACTCTTCCCATAGACCAGCTGGAAGGGTGTGAAGCCTATGGTGGATTTCCACATGGTGTTATATGCCCATACTACCTTTGGTAGCCATGTAGCCCAATATTTTCTATGTTGTTGCATGGTTTTTGTTAGGATGTTCTCAATCTCTCTGTTCATCACTTCCACTTGCCCATTTTCCTATGGGTGGTAGGGTGTAGTCTTGTTGTGCCAAATTCTATATTGCTTCATCAACTCCTCGATCAACTTGGAGGTAAATTGAGGCCCCTGGTCTATTGTTATCTCTCTGGGGACCCCGAATCATGTAAAAATATGAGCAAATAAGAAATCGACGACTATTATTTCCTTCGAATCCCTTAATGCTTGAACCTCCACCCACTTGGTGACGTAGTCTGTATAGACTAAAATAAATCTCCTTCCTATCGAAGGTGGATTAATTGGCCCCACAAAATCCATGCCCCACTTATCGAAGGGCTCTAGGTGCACTTGAGGTTGAAGGGGCATTTCATCCCGATGGGTTGGTCTACCCATTCTTTGGCATTCATCGCACTTGCTGGCGTAGGTGGCCACATATTTAAATAGAGTGGGCCAAAAGTACCCAACCTATAGGATTTTATAAGCAGTCCATTTTCCCATAAAGTGTCCCTCGCATGGTTCATCATGACAAGCTTTGAGTATTTCTGAGAACTCCTGTTCTGCTATGCATCTCCTTATAATCTGATCATGTCCTATTTTAAATAGGAGGTCATCAACCCATAGAAAGGAGGTGCTCTTCTCTATTACCACCTACTTTTCTCATGAGGAGAGAGCGGGTGAGGTTCTTTCGATGGCTAAGTAGTTGGCTATGTCTGCATACCATGATGTTTGTTCACTGATGGTGAACAAATGTTCATCCAAAAACTGGTCTTCCACTACCGCATGATCTGTTGGTATCAATCTGGATAGAAAATCTGCTACTACATTGTCCTTGCCTAGCTTGTCAACTATTGTTATGTCAAACTCTTGCAATAGTAGAAGCCATCTGATAACTCTTCCACCAATGGTCGGTTTTCTCATTAAATACCTGATGGTTGCATGGTCCGTATGGATGAACACCTAGTATCCGATGATATAATGGTAGAATTTATTTATGGCATGCACAACCACAAGGAACTCTTTCTCCATCACTGTATAGTTGAGCTCAACCCCTGCCAAGTTTTTGTTGATGTAGTAGATGGCATAAAATTCCTCACCATCCTTCTGCTCGAGGACTGCTCCAATCACATTGTTGGATGCATCACAATAGATATGGAAGGGTATGGCCCAATTTGGTCCCCTTAAAATTGGTGTAGATATCAACTTCTCTTTGAGCGACTAAAATGCTCTTTCATAGCCTTCCATCTAGTTGAACTCCACATATTTAGACAATAGAGTGTGTAGTGGTTTTGCAATCTTACTAAAGTCGATGATAAATCATCGGTAATACCTAGTAGATCCAAGAAAACTTCTCACCTCTCACTACGTTCTAGGGCTGGGTAAGTCCTTGATGACTTCAATATTTCTTTGATCAACCTTTATTCCTTCCACGGAGAGATGGTGTCCCAATACGATGCCCTCTTGCATCATAATAAAGCATTTTTCATTACTAAGGGACAAATTATTTTCCTCACTTCTTTCGAGCACTCTTTCCAAGTTTATCATTGCTTCTTCAAAGGTTTCTCCATAAACGGTGAAGTCATCCATGTACACTTCGACCGCATCTCCTATCATGTCTAAAAATATGCTAAGCACCACCCTTTGAAAGGTGGTTGGTGCATTGCATAACCCGAAAGGCAATACCCGATAAGCAAACGTTCCCCATGGGTAGGTGAACATTGTTTTATCTTGATCTTCTTCTCCTATCTGGATCTGGTTGTATCCACTGAATCCATCCAGGAAGGAGAAGTACTTTCACCCTAAAAGTGTATCCAAGACCTGATCGATGAATGGGAGTGGGAAGTGATCCTTTTTGGTCACTTTGTTCAACGCCCTATAGTCCACACAAATCTACCACTTCCCATTCTTCTTGGGGACCACCACAAGTGGTGACACCCACTCACTATCAAAAATTGGATAGATGAATCTAGTAGACAAGAGTTTTTGTAGCTCCACCTTGACAATGTCTTTCATTATTGGATTCATTCTTCTTTGTGGTTGCCTACTTGGAGTCGCCTGCTCTTTGAGGTATATTCGATGGGTATAAATTTTTGGGTTGATACCTTTCATATCTGAGTAATCCCATGCAAAATCCTATTGGTGTTTTACCAGGAGCTCTTCCACTTTTGTTAGCTGTGTGGGGGTCAACCCACTATTGATGTTTAACGTCTTTCCTGGCCCAACGTTTATCTACTGAATGTGGTGGTTTTGGGCATCGACCAATGGTGACTCAGGCATGGTGATGGAGGATTCTCCCTAGAGGAATTCCATGATAGTACCATCCTCATATTCATCCTCCACCAATTCATCCAATGCCATCACTGGCTAGATTATGGATAACTCATTGTCTCCATGCTTGGTCAATGTAGGGTCTCCCGATGAATCCATAGATTGCATGAGGGGTGAAATGGTCAACCTTTTGATATTTTGTCCATTGGATATGGTCATCAGGCCATCATGGTAGCTGATGTAAGCATCGACTATCACTAGCCATGGTCTTCCCAAGATAAGCGGGTAGCCACCCAACCTTGTTTTAGACTATAAGACTAGGAAGTCGATCGGATATTCCCATGCATCAACCATTACTATTATATCTTCCAGCATTCCTTCTGGTGCTACGGTTGATCGATCGACCAGCTATAGCACCATTGAGGTAGGTCTCAGATCTATGAGTTGTAGCCTCTGCATGGTCTCCTGAGGCATTACGTTGATGGCTGCATCGATATCGACCAACGTATTGGTCAAGGAATGTCCCTCAATTTTTATAGTCAATATTGGGCTGCCTGGGTCTACGTATTTAGGATGACATGCCTTCCCCATCATTAAATCTACCAACTTACCCATGACATTGATAGTCTGGGTTACTTTCCATCCTGAATTTCTTAGGCACATCTCCTTTATCACCTTAGTATATATCGGGACGTCTCGGATAGCTTGAAAAAGTGGAATTGTCACTATGATATTTTTCAAGCTAGAAAGAATATCATACTTTGGTTGCGTTTGTTTCTTCTATTCTTGCAATCGGTTAGGAAATGGAGCCTTTGTTCTCTCAACCACTTCTTCTTCCACCTCTTCTATAAGAGGTGTTTCTCCTACATCTGCCTCCTCTTCTATCAGTGGAGGTGTCTCTACTCCTAGTTGTCTACCTGATCTAAGCTGAATAGGATTGCAACTAATATGATACATCAGATACATCTCACCTTCAACATTGTATGTCGATTGATTTACTCTATTATTTGGATTCATCATCGGTTGTGCGGGTAGCTACGTAGGTCTCACTATAGGTAAGGCCGATAGGTTTTGATGGGGGTGAGCTGGCACTACATTCTATGGAGCTAGATTCCATGGAGCATGGCCTCTCCACTATTGCCCAGGATATTGATATGGCATCCAGGGCTGCTGGTTCAGAAATGTTGCTCCTGAGGGTGCGTTGGACCAAGGTGATGGCCCCCACCACCCCATGTTAGGTGGTTGAGGCTGGCCTTGTGGCATGTATGGTCCTCCCCCATATGATGGCATTCCTGGTGGCGTATTCCCCATAGGGGGTTGTGGCCAACTCCTTCGATTGCCTATAAAATAGGCTTCCGTAACATCGACATCCTCCTTGATACTGGGCAATTATGGGCACAATCGAGTCTTGTGATTTAGTTTGCAGACCATGCATACTCTGACTTTGTTCTCTGGGCATGCATTCTTTGCATGCTTTCCTCTGCATTTTGGGCAGAAATAAGCCAATGCTGCCTCATTTTCTTGCTTCTTTTTCTCCAATAGTAGCGTGTCCATTTGTAATGCTAGAGATGAAAGCATCTCACTTTTCAAATCTTCTAGCATATTGCCTATCTCTATTTTTGTGACCGAAGCAGTTGCTTTCATGGTTCTAGAAGTGGTCTTGCCTCTCCTTCTTGAGTAGTTCTGGCATAATTGTTGGATATCTTCCATAGCATGTTGGTAGACGTCACCTCCAGAAATCATGTTGAGAGCTTCTAATGATTCATTGTTAAGTCCTCTCAAAAATATTCTTTTAAGAGACTTGTCGGCTAACTTTGCATGAGGAGATCATTGAAGATTGAAATTGAATCTCTCCCAGTACTCCTCAAGAGACTCATCTTCTTTCTACGTCATGCTCAGGACCTCTTCTCTGGAGTCTCTTGCTCTCCCAAAGTCTTGATATTGCTCTAAAAAGAGCCTCTTCATTTGATCCCATGTAGCAATGTGTTTGTCTCCCAGATCGATGAACCACCATAGAGCTGCATCATCTAATGTGGAAGGAAAGAGCTTCAACTTCTATGTATCATATTTGTAGTCCATAGACCTACATAGAACATCAAACTTAAATAAAAATAGGTCAGGGTCCTCGGTTGGGTATCCTCTGAAGGTAGGAAGGTGAGCAGGGGATATGTTTTTCATTTTGGTTTCTCCTACTCCTTCCTCAATTGGGAAACTAAAGCCAGATGAAGCCTCTTCTTCGGCCATTTTTTTAGGAAATGTGGTCTCTAATGCAGTTCTTATGGCCTCATGATCATTCAAAACTTTCTGAGTCAGGGCTCTAAAATCGGTTGGTGTTATCGTCCGATCCTCTACAACTTTCCACAATAGGGCTTCCTCTGAGGGTGTCCTCTTAAATAATGGGTTTACAATGGTTCGTTCTTCCCTAGGTTGGTGGGATGAGGAAGCACTTTGCACAAAGTGAGGATTCTCACTCCAGTGGACTACTGGTGACAAGTCTAGGGAATCTAATTCAAATTTAGAGTGTTCGGCTGACTCAGATTTTGGTGGACTTTGTTTTACAAAATGACCGTCAGGTCCTCTTTTTCTCGAGGAACTCATACAAAGTCAGATGGAAGGTTTTTAGGTATTGCAATTAATCTAGTAGAGGCGCTTCCTCGAAAATGGTGCCAAAATGTTGTGGGCCAAACATAGGTTAATTTTGTTCCTATTTTGTCACTGCTCATGCATTTAAATTGTCAACCTAGGGAGCTTCGTAAACTTTAGAAGTGTCTCATACAAGATCACTACAATACCCACTTTGAGATGAGTCCGACTAATTCTATCATTGGGGGGTTTAAAATATCAATAATCATTCATCCACACCACAATAATTTATGTATGAATAATTAAATCCTTAGAAATTAAATATTCATACGTGCATAATTAACTAGACATGAAAGTAAGTTCACTACGATAATGAAAATAATAGTACAGAAAGCAAACCTATGAAAGTAGGAAATTAATCTAAGAAAGCACAAGTAAAAGGGAAGGAATACTGGCTTGGAGTGGGCCTAGGCTCTAGCAGCTCCCTTCCAGCTGAACACATGATTAGGAACTCTCAAACTTTATTATGATTGCAAAATAATTAATACAATGCTTCTATCTCCTCAGAATGATAAATGTATTCTCAATATAGATATCTATTAGAGAGGTCTGTGTGTGTTTATATAGCACACACATAGATCTTCTGTTACAAGGAAGTTACAATAGTAGTTCAGTCCAGACTAAACTAGGATAGTCTGGTAAACGTAATCGACATCTGCTAAAAATAGGCATTGTTCCTAATGGTGGTGCATTCGTTGATTGGTTCATGCTTCACCTAGCGTAGGTAAGACATTCTCATCCATTGGTACAATTCCTAGAATTATCTTGCATGATATGGAACTAGAACTGCACCAGTCAACACTGCCCACGTCTCTTTATCTGGTCAACTAGTAAAAAATGGAGGCACCTTCTCTATGAGGAAGGCGCCTTCCTCATGTGCTTTGGTAGGCACCTTCCTTATGCGGAAGGTGCATACTAATGTTGAGCACCTTCTTCATGTGGAAGGTGCCTACTAATGTTGGGCACCTTCTTTATGTGGAAGGTGCCTTGCATGGGTGCCTCCTTATGCGGCCTAAGTATGTTGGGCGCCTTCTTTATACGGAAGGTGCCTACCTTCTGTTGGCACCTTCCTTGAAGAGGAAGGCGCCTACCTTCTCCTGGCGCCTTCCTTGAAGAGGAAGGCGCCTACTCACCATGCCTTGATCCCAAAAGAAATAGAGTGCCAGGTCCATGAAGGACCTCGACTGATCCAAATCTATCAAAACCAACTACATTTCCACAAAAACACACTAAAACACACAAATTAGATAACACACACAATTCTATTAAATAATTACATAATAATTCATAAAAGTACATAGTTCCTATTATATTGCCGCATAATAATCAATGAAACTCATACAAAATATGAGCATTTTCGAGGCTCATCAATGCTCTCAAAGTGAAGGTATAAGGTACGATGTACGATTTTGGCAACTTCAGATATGCCAATGCCTTGGTAGTAATAATATTGATTGATGATCCTATGTCAATCAAAACCTGTTTGAATTGTGTGTGGTTAACACATGCAATTATATGCAGTAGCATGTCCGCTATAGTAGTAGAGACTATTTTAATCTTGTGATCATGAAATTGAATCATGAGCTCTTGGCACTGCTGCATATGTCCCATAAAATTTGTGAATTCTTCGAGATCCTGGGATTGAAATTCAATAGACATCAATATATCCATGAGCATATCCCTGTGCTTAGGAGACTACTGTATCAAATCATAAACTGAAAACTTTTTTGAAGTTGTCTGTAATATTTGCACAAGCCTATTTTTGATGGTCACTACCGATCTTGTTGGTGAGCCTAGCATGTTGTTTTACATTGGTATTTGTAGAGCCACAAATTGAATCTTGATTGAAGCTAGAGGTGGATCTGGTTGCTCGTACCTCCATTTTATTATGACAATATTTACCATTCTAAGGAAACCCTACGTAGACAGCTCAATTCACACTTGGTTCACCTAGCTGACATTGTTCCTCGGAGGCTCATGGTTCATAAGAGAATTTTTGAAAATCCCCATATTTTGGTTATCCGAAGCCTAAGGGTTGTTGATAGTTAGCTCACCTTTATCGATCATGTTTTACACCATGTGTTTAAAACTATGACATCCTTCAATGTCATATCCTTTCATTCTATAGTATGAGCATTACTGATCATCCCTATCCCATTTTGGTTTGGGATGGTTGTAACTTGATTTTTGGTAAGTTAATGGCCTTAGCCTTGCACAGTTGATGGAATATCGATGTCATCATCTTTGACAATGGTGTGAACTGGTGATAAGGGTGTTACTATTTATTATTACATTTTTTCTTATTGTTGCACTAGTTGTATCACGCAGGAGGAGGTTGGGCTTGATAATTCTATTGTTTTTGGTCCTTTCTCCCTTTCTATAGGTTTAACACCACTTGATTCACATGGGTCGGCTTGGCCTGGTGATTTTGATTTTGGGTGTTCTTGTTCCAATCCTTCCTATTTCAGAGATTCAAATTAACCTCTCATAACTTGATGTCCTAAATTATCTTAGCTTGTGCCAAGGCCTCCTCAAATGTTTGGCATTGTTGTAGCTGCAACAATAGCAAGATGTGCTTTGCACAACCCTTTGTAAACATTTAAGTTAGTTCTATAGTAAAAATAGAAAATGGTAACTTTACCATCAAATTTATCCATCTCTTCCCATAATCCATGATCGGCTCATCATCATATTGCATTAGGGTAGCTAGATCAAATAGGTCTATCTTCTTCTTAACACTGAAGGAGAAGTGTTCAAGAAAGGCATTAGCCAGTTGCTCAAAATTGGTTATGCTATGACTCTTTAGTTGGTTGAACCATTCTAGGGCAGGGCCTGAAAGGGTCATGATGAAGGTCCTCAATAACAAAGCATCATCGCTTTGTATCTAAAAAAATATATTCATGAAACATGTGACATGCTCTTGGGCATCTTCATGTTCTATAAATTTATCTAGTTTTGGCATCTCGAAGCGATCGGGATACACTACAGTAGGCATCAAGGGGCATAAAGGTGCATTGTGGATATTTTTCAAGGTTGGATTTTGGTAAGCCATCCCTTGTTTCTCAATTGCTCTTACATTTTCTACCAAGGCCTTGTAGGCCTTCAAAGATAGAATCTCCTCTTCCCTGAGAGGTCCTTGAGGAGCATTTGGAGGTAAATTCTTCTTTGGTTGAGATGGAGGGCTAGGATAATCCTCCACATACACTAGGAAGATCTTAGAATATTCTTGTTCTTGCTTGTCTCCTGCTACTTCCTCGTACTGAGTACACCCATGATGTTCAAGTGCTTGGTGTTACAACGTGTTTTGGGCCATATAGTGTGTATGAGTTCCAATGTGCTCATGGCACAATTCAAGCTGTGAAGCAACTCGTATGTGTGGGTTATCCATGTATCCACACTATATAGATAAATTGGTGTAAGCCAATCTATCCTCTCTCATTGCATGTTCCTTTTTGTCTAGAATGCGTTGCTCATGCATGCACTACTCATATAGATATTGCCTTAACAACCTCTATATTTGAGTATCCTAATTTTTTAGGTTCTCACGCTCTACACGTACATATTCCAATTGATCTTGGAATATCCACTACCTTTGCTCTAACACCAATTTTTGTGATCAATCCATAATATTGGTCGTATGTGGTCTCTAATGGGTTTGATCTATTCAGGTTGCTTTATTAGTGTGACCCTAAATAGACTTGTATACCATACTCTTACCTTGGTCTATATAGATAGCATTTGTATTCTTCTATTATCTATGATCTTTGCCCACATGGGTTGATGGGGCATGTATGCTACAAAAATTATTAGAGCATTCTATCGATTCCATGATAGTCCTACATGTCCCCTCACTACGTGAACTCATAGAATGAGAGTGAGTTGTCGAGGCTCTACACCTTAATTTCCCTAGGACTCTATCAAGACCATCAAGTTGTCTTGTTTTATAGGGTTTATCTAGAGGTGTATGATTTACTCCAAATTTAGACATGTCAATCATGAACTTGGAAAGTTCATTATTATTTAGAGTTTGTAAGGGCCTATGCTCTGAAATAGCCCTCTCTTTCTACCCCTGAATGGGTAGATTTTCTTACTATCCATCTTGGGATGGTGGGGGCCTTGAGCCACCCTTAGATCTATCCCTAAAGGAGTGTGCATTACCTCCTCTATCTAGGGTATTCTAAATAGAATTTCCATGCATTGATTTATTCCCTCTAATACTCACCAAAGTTCATTAGGAACAATTCTATGGTTTAGGATTCTATGCATTGTGTTCTGCATTAGGTGGAGCTTCGACTTAGACCTTGGTTCTACACTGATATCAGCCTCTTTATAGATTAACCATGATATGGATTATCTCTTATGTAGATTTTAGATTAAAAAAAGCAAACAAAGATGATTATCTCTTTTAAAATTTCTTTGTGATCCCTAAACTAGTTTGATGTATTTTAGATGTGTTGAAATCATAAACTAACTCTCATCGTGTTTTTATATTTTTTGATGATATACTTGTTTAGTTTAATGGATTTCACTTGTATGCTCGCAGCTCGATAACCAGTAATGAAATTCATGGTCACATAAACCCCCCAAAGTGTGGAGATGAAATCCACATCCAGGTAGGGAGCATAGGTCCTTTCGATCCTCACTCAGGACAACATGCGTAGTGATACATCCCTCTGAGGAGGAATGTAGGCTATTTTGTATGGATAGGATGGATCTTAGAGTCGATATTGGCCAATAGAATAGGGTTCATAGGATTTGTGCGAATGGATGGAAATAACTGCCACCATCGTTGAACTCTACAAGTGGACGGGCATGAATTCCATCTCACTAGAATTTAAATATTGTGTGGTGTGTGTGTGTTCATTTTAACTTGCATGTAAATGGAAAATGCATCACCAAAAAAACATGATATTTTATATATGCCTAAAATAAATATATTTCAAATTTAGAAATACGTATGTATTTTAGCTATATGAACTTCAAATAATGCATTCTACATGATAAATTGATCTCTTATTGGGCCCAAAGCAATAAAATTCTACACACAACTTTTAACTGCTAGTTGTTGGTCTGTGTAGTAGGTAACAGTGTTGACCATGGGACAGAGCCACAACCCAAAAATCTAGTCATTGTTGACATTAGCAGGTAACAGTGCTAGCTACGGCTGTCGACTATGACTGATAGATGACATGAAATTTTTCATGAATTTACCTCTTAAACTTTTTCTATGTGAGTTAATTAGCTATTGATAGGAAAAAAATGAAAATAATACATAGACCAGAAATACTGCTTACCTATAAATCCATATTCAAATGAGATATAGGTTGATTACTGTTTGTTTCTTTGCTCCACTACTAGCCACAACTGTCAAGCATAGCTGAGACTATTCATCATGGTTGTTAAGCACGACTAAGACCTGCAAGGAAAAACAAAAAAAAATCAGTCATCTATAGCACAATTTGCAAGGTCCCCACCATGATCGCCATCTGTACCACCCTAAAAGCATACACCTAGGTTATTGCATCAATTATGCCATACATTAAAGCATTAAAATATGATTAACAATGAATTGAAAAAGAAAGAACCTCGTATTTATATTATCATTAAAAATATTTGTTACAAATACGTCCCTCTTAGGGATACCAAATTCTTTGATACAATTGATACACAGGATCTTAATGTAGACACAAACTGCTTAAGACTCAAGGAAACCTTCTTCTCACTTGATTGGAGGAAAATGTTGCCAATAATGCTTTGAATATGCTTAGATCCTGTAAACCTACATTCAAGAAACAACATAAAATAATTAGAAGCAAAGGATGCCTCTCATGATGAGGCTCTTGATAGGAATTTGCATAAATTAGTACAAATATAGCAAGAAAGCATGTAAAATTGTAAATATTATTACAAAACCTCTAAATTATTGTAAAGAATGCCATGAAAACAATAAATCTAGCTATTATGATGCATAATCTACCATTAAAACTTGAAATTAAGTAAATCTAATTAAAAATTGTTTCTCTCTAAGGTTCTATGCCTAAGCCTTGAAGAGATTAAAACTAAAATTAAAATATGTAAGAATACAAATGATGCAAGAAAACAACCCTATACTATATATGTTTTTTATTCAAATGGTCCAATAGAATAAAGATAAAATTTTCCCAAAGCAATAAGAGATGAAAGCAAGCACATAAATTATCTTAAGTGTAGCTACATGTAATTTTGTTTCTTTCCTAGAATAAGACAAGTAAATAATCCTTTATGACTATTTAACTAGATTCAATATTTTCTTAACATTAAATTAATATTAAAACAAAAAATAGAGAAATAAATAAATGACAAACAACAAGCAAATTAGTCTATAGAATCAGAAAAAAATAGTCTATAACAGAAAATACCTAATTCACTTTTGATGGCAAATCCACTGCTTGGACATAAATCCACTTTTAATGATAACGTTGCTTGTCATGCAAATCCACTATCACTAGATTCATTTTCTAGCAACAATTTTACAAAAATATGGCTAGTGTAGGGGGTTTGCCTAGCTTAGGGAAGATAGTAAATTTCCTTAGTTAATTAGTCAAACCCTTTCTTTGAGAGGAAATATGAAAATAAATTAAAAACTTGAAATAAGGTCATTAAAATGGTTGTCGTAGATGCAAATTTGTTGTTGGAAGATTTGGTTTCTACTAACAATTTTTCTTCTATTAGTAAACAAAAAAACAAAAAGAAAGTATTACAAAGGTTTGGCTAAATGCAGATACCAAATATTCCCATAAGGGTAAATACTTTGTCAAGTAATGAAAATAATACTGCAAATAGATCAAAACTTGAAATAAGGGCATATATAGATAAATCACTACCTATAATGCAAATTTGTTGTTGATGGATTCATTATTTGTTAGTGATTTTGCTTATGTTAGTAAAACAAATGAACAAACTTTTGAAATTGTAGGGTTATGACTAAAGCCCAGATATAGGGTATTCCTAGAAGAGTAAATACTTATTTAAATGATAGAAGTACTATAGAAAATAAATTAAAAACTCAATAAAATGCCTAATATTTGATAACAAACGAATATAAATGCTAAAATATGAAAACAAGAAAATTTTGAATCAACTAAAAATAAACATATAATGAGTTAGTCAAGGAAATCAAACTTAAAACCAGCTAATTATACTAAAACAAAAGAAGAAACTATGATAAATAGGCCAAATAAAAACAAGAAGGAATGCTACAACCCAAGAACAAGGTTGCTCTATTCTTGATACCTAGTAGAATACCCCTTGTTTATTTGTTGCAATGATAAGAATTATTGGTATTGAGAGCTCCAATACCTCACTAGAATGCTTGATAAAATATTCCAAATTCTTACAATACAAGAGATGAATGCTAACTATGATGCTAATAATATTTTAGTAGAATAATAGTACTAAAATTTCTTTATGCAATGAACTCCCAAGGTCTGTATTTATAAGTTTTTGAGAACGTCTCTTGGGGAGGAATGGAAGGGTCAAATATGCCTTGAAAGGTTGTAGAAGGTTCTATTGTGGAGGATCAAGGGATGCAAATTGGTATGTATGATTATGCTTAGTAGTGGTGTAGGATATGTGTGTGATAGAGTGGGCATGCCTTTGATATTCTACTCATGTCAAGGTCAAAATTAATGGTAGGAAAATATTCCACTAGTGGATTTTTCAATTGAACATTAAAATTCAAACTTGGAAGGAATGGTAAAATTTTAGGCGATAAAGGCTAGGGTCGATAAGTCTATTTCTAGGATAGTGAATCCATTATCGATGGATTCACCTGCTACTAGCATTTTCACTTCTAAGTCATGAATACCTAAATTCAAGACATGGAACTATTTTTATTTATTTAAAGAAGGATTTCACAAGCATCATGGCATTTTGATAATTTGTAGGATGTGCAAAATTAGGTGTTTGCAACATTTAATACAATAAAGTGCTTCTTTTTTTATTTTTGTAAACATGGAAACTTTAGAAAGGATTACAACATATGTGAGGCTATTTGGATTATTATATGAGCTTATCAATTTTGAGGTTTTGGAAATTATTGGTAATACTTTGAGGGAGTTTATCTAGATTCTATTGAATTCCATAAAGTAGGATCTAGCTAAACATGCATGAATATTGTTATCATGGATATTTCAAAATACTTGTGAAGATATATTGTCATCAAATCTAAATCAAGAAAATAGATTAAAAAAGGAATATGAAAACATTGCATTTTAGTGTCACATATGTCATGAGATATTTGGATGCATGACAATAGATTACAAATGAAAATGGTCAAGATAGACTAAGTTTGAAGCAAGAGACTATATAAGAACAAATAAGATTCATAGTAAAGTTTATCACCTCTAAAAATTTGGTAGACAAAGATACATTTTCTCATTAAATGGGATGGTGCAATACGTAGGCTCTTAATGTAGATACAAATTGCTTAAGGCTAAAGGAAGCCTTCTTCTCACTTTATTGGAGTAAAATGTTGCCAAGAATGCTTTGAATATGCTTAGATCCTATAAACCTACATTCAATAAACAACATAAAATAATTAGAAGCAAAGGATGCCTCTCATGATGAGGCTCTTGATAGGAATTTGCATAAATTGGTACAAATATAGCAAGAAAGCATGTAAACTTGTAAATATTATTACAAAACCTCTAAATTACTATAAATAATGCTATGAAAACAATAAATATAGCTATTATGATGCATAATATGCCATTAAAAATTGAAAATAAGTAAATCTAATGAAACTAGTGCAAATTGATAAAATGAGAGAAAATAGAGCAAAGTTACCTCTAATTTCTACAATTAATCGTACAAAAGCATAACTAAAAGCTAATATATGTTAGATTTTCCTAATTAAATGCTTAAAATTAAAATAATATGGCTAAAATGAGGGAAATTGAGTGTCAAACTCTCACCACAGGTCTAAGGTGCAGTTGGCTCTGTTAGTTATGGCTGAGGTGAAAGTACACTTGCTCTTGTAATCAGGGCTTGGATCTCAAATTTCCTCCATGGATTTGATGATCAAGGGCCACCTCTATTTTCTATAATGAATTGGTGGCTTAGATTAATTGAATTGGTAGTGGAAGTGTTCAATTTGGGGTGAATAATCCTTCAAGCTCTTGAAACTTCCATAGCTTTGAATGCAATCATGATTTCCAAATTGGCAGCATGTAGGCACTCCTCAAGGGTTGCAAATGGATCTCCAATCTGGTAGGACTTCATTGCATTCAATTGAAATATTATCTCTATACTTTTCCCCAATTTGGAGGGGTGTCTTATAGCACTCTAAATTCCTAATCTTGGCTTCATGGATAAGCCAAGATAAAGAACCAAGAGGTTGGAGCATTAGGGAGGAAGAATCTGGAAGCTTCCTCGCTCAAAACTACTCAAAATCTATTGCCAAAGCCATTGTAATTGATTTTGGCTTTGCTCAAGAGTGTGTGATAGTTACAGGGCTAGCCACAACTCTTAGGTGCAACTAGATCTGTTATCTATGGGTTTCATCCATGTTTGAGATCTTAGCTATGGAATCCATATGTGGCTAAAGCTAATTAGGCCAAAGCTACCTAAATTGAGTGGTTAAAACCACTACTTTGTCTTGGAATGGTCCAATATCATTCATATGGTCTGTTAGGATATCCATATGAGTAGTCCCCTACACATGACATGTTTTAGGTAGCATTAGAGAACACATAATGGGTAAAAAATGAGCAAAATAAATATGTGGATTACTAATATTTTGGACTATGATGTGGAAATAAAACCTACAAAACTAGTTAGAGGAAGAGCACTTTGTCAATAGATGTACAATGATGTAGTCAAAGAGGAAGCTAAATTAGAAAAGGATAATAAGAAAATAGATCCAAAGGAATGCTTAATAAGTAAAGAAGAAGAACCTAATTGGATAGAATAAAGGATTGAATACATGTGAATATGAAGGTACTCCACAAATATAAATAAAGCCCACAAATAAGCTTTTTGTTTACAAAATATTCACTATATAATAGCTGATAGAATCCAATTTCCAAGATAATATGATGGAATACTACTTTGATGTGTTAAAGGAAAACAAGAATAATCCATACTACAAGAATCCCATCAAGGATTGGCTAGTGGAAACTTGTCAACCCAAACAACTACCAAAAAAATCATGAAGGAAGGATACTACTAGCCCAACATGTCCATAGATGCTCATAAATGTGTTAGAGAGTATTTCATGAAAATAAATAACTTCTCCCATACCTTTAATACCTATAGCAATAGATGAACCTTTTGCATAATGGAGACTAGATTTTATTATGATGATCAACCCACCATCTAGTGAAGGGAACAAATGGATCCTAACACCTATATTTTACTTCACCAAGTGGGTTGAAATGATTCCTCTAAAAGAGGCCATTGAAAATGTGATCATAATTGGATTTGGTATCCCTAATACAATAATAACAAACAAAAACAAGGAATTCATGGTTTCAAATATTACTCAATTTATATATTAGGATGGTATATATTTAAAATCCTCTTCAAATTATTATCCCTAAGGTAATGGGTTGGCTGAATCAACAAAGAAAATCTTATTGAAACTTTTAAAAATAGTTGGATTATAAAATCAGCAACAATAACACCTTCATATGAAAAAAAACTTTTGGAAGACTATATTACTCCAAAATAAGGCATTGGGATGTTCTCCATACCATTTAGTCTTTGGTAAGGAGGCTAAGTTACCCATTTCCATAGTACTACTGACACTCTAGTTGCTACATAGTTAGAATTATAGGAAAATGATCCAACGATAATGAGGTTGGGAAATATACTAAAGATTGAAGAACAAAGAACAGAGGTTGGAGAATAACAACAAAAATATTAGGGAATAGTCAAAAGGATGGTTTTATAAGAGGGTTACTCCAAAAATGTTTTAGATTGGTGACATGGTCCTTGAATAGGATGAACAAAAAAGTAATCTATAGAAGGAGATGTTCTCCGTACACTTATAAAGGGAATTCACTTGAAGAATTATCTTTCAGCATACTTGGATTTGTAATACCACAAAAATCTAAGTAGGTAAAGTAGACATATCGCTTGTCAAGCAAAATAACTATTAAAATTCAATAAGCCTAAGGAAAGACTATTAGTATTGTGGAATCACCATCATTTTATTTTTCCTTTTTGTAGGATTTATGAAGCTCTAACTCTATGGCCAAGGATAAAAGCAACAATTTTGGGTCCTACTTCTAGCAACCTAAAGTCCCCTATGAACTTTGAATACTATAGTGATTCCTCACTACTAATTTATCCTTAAGGAAAACTTTCAAGGAATATAAAATTTTTGGTTGGAGGAAATTGCAATTTTGTAGAGGATGAAGCAAAGGAGGTGGGCTTGAATCCCAAAAATGTGAGGTATTTTTAAAAGTGAGAAGTTAAGATGTACCTTGATAATAGTAGTTTTAAAAAATCCTATAAAACTAAGCAGAGAAAATTCCTAACAAACATGATGATGATGAAACTATAAAAGTTAACTCAACTAACCTTGATATCAAAATTATTACAAGTTATGATGAAGACCAACAACAAAAATTTCCAATGAATGGATAAATATTTTGGACCAAATATGGTTAGAGGTACACCAAGGTATTAGACCTCATTCTAGCTAATCCATAATGCATGAGATTCAAAGAAATGTATATGAGATGAATTCATGTGCTCCTGTTGGAAGTAACAAAGGCTACCTACCATTATCACCCCAATTGAGCAACTCAAGAATATATTAAAAGTGGACATAGTAGTTGTAGTCCCATGTCTGATAACCATTATGGATGAGGACATTCCTTTCAATTTTTAGAAGCCCCAAGAGAAGTAGTTTAAATTGCTAGAGCCACCTATAATTTTTGGAGGAAATTATTCCCATTGTTATTTATAAATAGTAGTAGTTTAGGCTATGCAAATGATTGGCAAGTTTACATCTAGAATTGTTGTAATATTTCCTTTCATTTATTTCTATATAGTATTTGTATCTTGAGTAGCTTGCTACTCATTGGCAAGTTATTTTGAGGATTAAAAAATTCTAAATATTGACACATTTCGACTTGATTACTCAAGGATACTGATGTTTAGAAGTACTGGTTACTTGGAATAAAAGGTATGCCACATAAATACCCTATCTAAGTAGGTGTTTCTATATGTTAGATAATGTTTGTAATGATTGATATATTCCATATAAGGGATTATTAATTACAACTGTAATGGTGGTTCCTATGGAATCCCAAGCTTGGGTGGTACTAGGAAAGACATAAATGAAAATAGGAGGATTATTGAGGAAATTTAACTCTTTCAAAAGGGATGAAGATGTAGGATTTTGATTTTAATTAGATGGATTAGTCATTTTACATTTTTATGGAGTTGGATTTGTAATCAATTCATGTTATTCCTATTCATGTATCCATGCGATAATTTTCTTATTTTCCTTTTGCATCTTCTTTTGATATGGTATGAGTTTAACTTGACAAAGATCTTTGGATTATTGTTGTATTTTTGAGTGTGTATTCATAATTTTAAGTCACCTCATAAATATACATATATTGGTAGAGTTTCTAGATTAGAAATTTTAATTTTAAACAAGCAAGTGAATCATTCTATGTTATGGATCAAATCGTTTCAAAAAATACTTAGAAAATATTCAACAAAAATTTAGAGCAAATCACTCCAACAATTTCCTATCAAATTTCAAGTGAATTGATTTTCCAAGGAAACTTAGAAAATTTTCCTTCTTTAATTGAATTAATTCTATATTTTGTGTGAATTGCTTTTCAATATTTGATAAAATATTTTTTCTAGAAATTCTTAGAAAAGTTTTGTAACTTGACATTATCTGCTTCTAAGCAATAAATGCTACATGGAGTGAATTGCTCTTCAATTGACGAATTTAAAAAAATCTTCAAATATTATAAAATTATCTTTCACAAGTGAAGAATGTAATTTGACATCAAAATTAAGAAATAAAATTGAGAATACCTAACAAAACTTGTGAAATCCTGCATCCTAGATGAGATCGAGAATCTTCAACCTCCAAGGTGAAGAAACACCGTTACTCTGATGGTGTTGGTAATTCGTGGTTGGTGAGTGGATGGGATGTTCATCTAGAACCTTCACACCAAGTTGTAGGTTGGGGAGGTATGATTGTGGTGGTGCCATTTAATGCTCTGGGTTGGCACGGTGATGGCCAAACCCCCCATCTCCAGGATATAAATGCACAAGAGGTTAATGATGTTGTTGATATGGGTGGTACTGACACTGATGATAATGTTTGGGATGCTCCTATTCCCACATCTCCCTAGAATAATGATGAAAATGTGGACAATTTTATCCCTCCCGATGTCTGGAAATGATTTATGTTCTACGGATGCATGCTTTTCTTTGATTTTTTGCTAAGAGGATGATTTTAATTCCCTTTTTTTTGTGTTAGCTAGCTAAAGTCTTTGTATTTTCTATTTGGTTTCTCCTAACCATATGTAGTTAGTGTGATTTTTGGGACCCTACTGAGGTGTGCATATCCACCCACTTTTTGTATGATTAAGTTGTATTTTTAATATAATATAGCTTATTTCATTTAAAATAAATTGTAAAATCTTGATGTCACCTCATGAAAATTTTAATATTTTGCTGGATTTTAAATGGAATCACCATTCACAAAGAATCTACAAAATTATGTGCAAATTTTGAAAGATATACAAAATTAGGTTAAAAATTGGACTAGGCATGATTTCAACAAGGAAAATAAGCTCTTCGTCCCATGAGACATGCTAAAAAATATTGACTTGCAAAAAGTCTAACTTCTATTGCTCTATCAATTCCTTTTCAAAAATTGAAATAAGGGAGATTGTTCCCCTTCAAACTTCATATTTAAGTTGAATCCTCACTATCCTTGCTAAACTAATATAATCTAAGTTCAAAAAATAAATGCTTTGAAGATTAGGGGTGCAAGAGATTGAACTAAATTATGCAGAATAAAAAATGACCATAACCATAATAAGGAGAGTGTATGATCAATAAAAATATGATAAAATAAAATAACAATAATGTATTCCTATGAATTTAAAATATAAATATTAAGAAATGATAAGAGTATAAAAGGGTAGTGCCATAAGTATCAAAATTTTACAATCCAAAAGAGTAATGCCATAATTGAAATGTAAAATGTCTTACACAATCTCTTACTATTTTGAAAATTATAACCATCATAATGTGGGACTCACAAATTATAGGTATGTTTCTCTTAAGGCCTAAAGATATTTATAATTATGCCCAAGGATGCTATTTATAGAAAGAATTTTCCTTTGTGTTACCTTGGGTGAGAAATTCTTACTTCTAGTAAAAGTAATAATTTAGGGGTATTTTTAGCAAAATGTTATACCTCCAAATATCACATGTCTCTATTACACCTATAAATAGCCTAGGAGTCTTCTAATATTAGTTATGATTCCATTATGAAATTAAAAATTAATCTTCCAAAATATCTTCCTTGACATCTATGCACATTTGTCTTGCTTCACTTGTCAATGAGTGATTCACTCTTGAAAGGGGAGTAAAATTATCAATTTCTTGGGGTATAACCAAATTAATATAGCCCCTAAGATCAATATAAAACATCCTTCACCACTCCATGGGGAACCTTTTACAACCAATTCATGCCCTTTGGACTAAAATATATAGGATCTACCTACTAGTGAGCCATAACATACATCATCCATGAAATGATGCATGATATCATGGAATATTATGTCAATGATCTTCTTGGTTAGTCTCCAAATCAAGAAGACCATGTTTGGGACTTAAGAAATATTTTTTAGCAACTCAAGGAGTATAAAGTATACCTAAAGCCTAAAAAATGCTTCTTTGGGATAACACTAAAAAAATTGTTGGGATTCATTATATCTCAATGAGGTATCAAAGTTGAACTTGATAAACTATTGACTATTACTGATATGAAATTATATCAAAATTTAACACATTTTTAAAGTTTTAAGGAAAAAATATAATCCATTAAGAGATTCCCTCCTAGTTGGTTGATAAGTTTCCATCGTTCACTAAACTCATGAGGAAGGATGTGGTATTTGAATGGGATGTTGACTGTCAAGTTGTATTTGATGCCCTAAAATGCTATCTCGTGTCCCCTCTTGCCCTTGTCCCACATTGTCCCCTTAGAACCTTAATTTTATATATAGTAGCCATAGACTATGCGCTAGAGGATATGTTGACATAATATGATGATCAACATAGAGAAAGGGTTCTTCTATATTTGTTAAATTTTGGTTAATTACAAAGTTAGATTTATGTCCTTACAAAAGCTTTATCTAACCATAGAGAATCTTTGTCATCATGTCCTTAATAACATTTTCAACCTCACATATCTATGCTTAAACATTGAAACCAAATGCATATTTCTTTTGTTAAATCCCAATCCTTGAACTTGATAATGTTGTAAAGATATTTGACTATCTTAAACCTTTTCATCTATATTTCACATCAACTATGATTTCTCCAATCATATGATAAATGTTGCAATTTTCATAGGTGTTGATGGAAAACTCTCTCTGCATCTTCTATCATACACTTTACATATCATGAAAACTATGAGTCTCATAGGTATTGATGGAAATATTTTACATCTCCTATCATGTCAAAATCAGAGTGATATTGCTATTGGACCCATGTAAAATATTGGATGGACTCGATGAGTATGTCAATCCTCTATGTAGTATCATCAAAATTATCCCTAATCACTTACATGTATAGGGGAAATATGCATTGTATAAATAATGAATTTATCTCCTAGATAATCCTAAAATGGGGGAACCATTTTTTATTCAAATTATTATAAAATCACAAATCTACAAAATCCTCTATGAGCTTTGTTTGGAGGGAAATTCATCACCATTTAAAACATCTCACCAATCATCTCTAAAATTTATTTTAGAGATATGTCTCAAATTAGAATTCATTTATGATATTTATCTAAATGTAAAGAAGAAGTCCTTAGACATTTGTCTAAAGGTAAATCCATCAACAAGCATCCTTTATGATATTTTCATGCAAGCAAAGTATAAGTTCTTTACAACATTTGTATAAAGGTAAAGGAAAAGTTATTTAGACATTTATCAAAAAGCAAATCTATCAGCATATGTCCTCTCTGATATTTGTCCAGTGGCATGTCTTTATCCATTTGGTGCATCTATAAGGTCCTAAAAATATATTTTGTATGAGATAAATCCATTTATAGCTTTAATATATATATATATAATGCTCCTTTAACATATGTTTGGAGGCACCATAAATAATATATTTATGTTATATTATAGTAATGCATTATGAAATCATTTGAAGCATAACTAGACACATCTTTATCAATGTCCTAATGTGTATCATAACAATTCCTTATGACATTATCCAACTTTGTTCCCCTAGGCACATTTTTATATGTATCATACCAGTGCCTTATGACACTACCTGCTGTGCCCTTGGGAATATCTCTTTTCTATATACTTACATACATGTATAATAAACTATATCATCATGATGAATCCAAAATTTATTTTACATGTATTTTATCTTATTAACATCAATATATATATATATATATACATATAAATATTTATCATATAACCATAAAATTTTAATAACAACATCCTCATAATATTATCATAACAAATCATTAATCATCAATCATAAACATAATATAATAAAATAACATAAAGATAAAATGCATTCATCTAGTTTTACATATTATCATGGATCATAAAAATAAATGTATGTATAAATATATGTATATGAATTGAAATCATCATCATACACTCACCATCATCTATAACATAAAAACTACTTAATTGGTCCTCATAGGGACAACCTACCAACTAGCTTTGTAGATCCCTTATTCTTGGAGTGATATATTGTAGATCCAATACCCCATATGTAATGGCCCACTTTGGTAGGATTTCCCTTGTTGTTTGACTTATGTAATAGTGTGTTGATATTTAATGTATGATCTTATTTTATTAAATAAATATAACTTGATAGATGCACTTATATTTTCTAAGGTTGGATTATATTGTTTTTAGAATTATGATATTTTTAGAATATGGTGTTGCTGATGAATTTTGTGGTTGTGGAGCCGAGTACTCTCATGGGTGGATTGGTATGGAAAACCACTAGAGTTGAGAGTACTAAGAAATAGGAAATGGTGGATTAATTTTAGTTGATAGCCCATAGGAATAAAAAATATGAAAGAGAATTTGTATGTGTGTATATGTGATTAAATACATCATCAGACAAGGAGGTTGTTATAAAGGAAAAATAACCCTTTGTTCCTATGCTTAGGGACCCTTTGTAGGTGGTTTATAACCTTGAAGTTTAAGCAATGGTTATGTTTATGCGTCTTTGCTTATTATTGATTTATTCTTAATTTGGGTGAGAGCAACTCTAAGAAAGAGCCCTTGTGTTGCTTAGGTTCTTAATTTTTCTTTAGGATGCATTAATATTTCATTTTTAAACTATAAATATTAATTGGTTAATAAAGTAAGATATTAATAATAATTTTAGTATGACACAATTTAAATATGTAGGTAATAAATTAGAGATAAACCAAAAAATTAAAGGTTTTCAAAAAAAAAAGGAAATATACACAAGAAAAACAATCTTTTAAATGTTGAGACTTTAGATAATATAGGTCCCAAGATAGACTATGTTGAACATTTGAGTAACACTTTGGCTTTATACACATAATCTTTGAGGTTATAAGCCATCCCAAATTGAATTTGGGTAAGTAAAGAGACAAGGAAAAAACCTAAGATAGATTCCAACCAAAAGGTAGGTTGCAAGACCAATCAACATCATATGGTAAAATAAGGTAAAAGAGGAAGCTAATATTACTACCCTTACCAATTTTTTTAGCCCTAGTATTAATGAAGATAATCACTTGGAATATTAGAGGACTCAAAGGGAGTCTTTCAAAACAAAATAAAATTAGAAGAATGATTCAAAAAAACCATCCACATCTTGTTTTTCTTCAAGAAACAAAGATTTCAATAGAGGAAATGGATTCAATTGCTAGTAAAATTTGGTCAGTTGGAAAAGTTTCTTTCCTCAGTTCCAAAGGGACTTTTGGTGTGATTGCTTACCTTTGGGACCCAAAAAAGTTTGTAATTCACCGCATGTTTGGAAGTTGGGGTCTTTTGACTATAGCTATTCAAAATAGACATTCTACGAAATGATGCTTTACATAATTGTTTATGCTCTAACTACTTTGGAGGAAATGAGAAGACAATTGAAGGATATAAATTATATTATCTCTCATTTTCTTGAAGCTTGGATCTTGATTGGAGGATATTTCAATATCATCCTCTCTTTGGATGAGAAAATAAGGGGAAATAGAAATTTGGACAAAAGAAATGATCTCATGAGTGAATATATTGTAAATCTTCATCTCATGGACATATAGATAGATAATGGCCTTATAACATGGTCTAACATAAGGCAAGGCTTAGATTGTATTATGGAGAGATTGGATAGGTCCTTGTTCACTGAAAATGTTTAATCCATGGCCACATTCCTAAGGTGAACACTCTTAACAATTCTAGTTCGGATCATTGGCCAGTCATGGTGGAAATTTGTAAAACCAATGTGAGTTTCTCATCTTTTCAATTTCAGTTAATGTGGCTTAGATATATTTCCTTTAGACCCCAAGTGTAGAAATTATGGAAGGAAGGTAAACCAAGGTATGAGACTAAGATGTTTTTTTTACCAAAAGGTTGCAATACATTAAATCTAGAATCAAGATTTGGAATTGGAAGAAGTTTTGAGATGCTCAAAAAAAAAAACATGATGTTATTGCTCAACTAAAAATTTTGAATAATGAAATCCATTTAGATGGCCTCAAATAGAGTAGAAATACAGATGAAATTAGACTCACTTCTCAATTAGAGGAATGGGAAAAAAGAGAACTCTTATGGAAGCAAAAATATAGGATCCAATGGATCAAATAAGGATATCAGAACATAGATTTCTTCTAAAAATATCTTCTAGCTTGAATATCTCACAACTTTATTTATTCCCTAAAATATGATTTTGGATAAGTTGTCTATAATTGGGATGACATGAAATCTATTATTGTCAATTAATTTTCCAATCTATTTGTTGTTGCACCTCTTGACTCAACTTCTAAATAAAATATTCTTCAAGCCATCCCTACTCTTATAATTTCTAAGGATAACTCTATTTTTATTGATCTAGTTACTATAAATGAGCTTCAATAGGTGGTTTTTAAAATATAAAAAGGAAAAACCCCATGGTCCTGATGGTTTTCCTATTTAGTTTTATCAAGAGTTTTGGGATATCCTTCATGCTGATTTATTAGAGGTGGTGAAAGAAGTGAGAAAAGACAAATAAATTTTGAATACTATCAATAAAAATTATATATATCTTGTCCCAAAATCTCAAGAGGTAGATCATATCTCAGCTTTAGACCTATAGCTTTATTTAATGTTCTTCTCAAAAAAATTACAAAGATCATGGTGGAAATATTGAAGCCTCTTTTGCATAAGAGTATTTCCCTTGAAAAGGGGGTTATGTGGAAGGGCATTAAATAGTGTATGAGATAGTTATTTATTGGGAAGCCATACATTCCACGGATGTGCAAAAATATCCATCTATGTTCATTTGTTTAGACTTATGTAAATATTATGATAGAGTGTGTTAGCACTTTCTTGTTAAATTTTTAAGGCAATTCGTATTCTTTAGATTGGATGGACTGTATTATAGGATGTATCTCTTCGGTGTCCTAATATATTATTATCAATGGTAGGACTTCTTAGCTATTCCCTTATTCTAGAGGTATTAGGCAATGTGACCCCCTCTCCCCTTATTTATTCATCATTATTTTTGAATGCTTGGGAAAGACTATAACCAAAAATAAAGAAAATAGAACCCTTGAAGAAGTTACCATCTTTGGTGGAGCTGGGCCTATTTATTATCTTAAATTTGTTTATGAATCTAATCTATTAGGTAAATATACCATTAAGGAAGCTTCTAAAATTAAGCAAATCATCAGCTATTTTTCTAATGCTACTAGGCAATTGATCAATGAAGATAAATCTAAAGTCATTTTATTTCACTGCTTTCCCAGATAGGAATCCATGGCCTTGGATAAATTAATATATAATAAGAACTCCCTTCCAATAACTTATTTAGGCATTCCTCTCAATATTCAAAGACAAAAAAATGTCTGGAATCGGTTGTTGGATAGAGTTAAGAAGAAAATTGGAAAGTGGACCAATAGGTGGATTTGATTTAGGGTATAATTACCTTGGTAAAATCAGTCCTTCAAGCTATACCTATTTATGTTTATGTTGTGTTGAATATCCCAAAGGTTGTAATTAAATAATTAGATCAAATAAATCATCGACTCCTCTGGAGTGGTACTAAGGAGAAAATAAAATGGGCCTTGGTGAAATGGGATACTTTATGCCTTCCCATGAATGAAGGAGGATTAGGTTTTTGGTTTTCTATTAATAATAATAAGGCTTTAGCTATTAAAATATATTAGAGGATTTTTCATAACCCCAATGCTCTTTGGTCCAAGAATCCTTTTGCTAAATATACTGAGAACAAAAGTCCTAAAGACCTTATTTGCTATTAATTTCCTACCAAATGTTCTCCTATTTTACCAGTTCTTAATATTGGTGAGGATTTGATTAAAAAAAAATTATTTTGGATCATTCATAATGGTCAATAGGAGATTTTTTTGATAGATTATTTGGATGATCACCGGATTTTGATAACTTAGTTTCTTGATTGAAGGCCTTGGATGGAGGAGCTTCATCAAGCTAACTGTATAAAGGTTACTAATTAATATCGGTACCATACAAGTAATTTAGAGGTTGATAGATATTAGATCCCAATTGAGGAATTGTCTATTCAAATTCTAGAAAGGTAAAGAAAAGATATCCAAAGCATCCTTCATATGCGATCTCTCTCTTGGTCCCATGATAAATATTGTTTTGGATGGAACAACACTACTAAGGGTGAATATTTAGTTGCTTATGGTTATTTAGCCTTACAAAATAATAATAAAAACTAATAATATGATATATTTACTTAGTTGTGGGCTAAAATGCTCTGGCCTAAGGTGAGATTCTTTACATGGCTTTTATTGAATTGCATGGTGCTTAGTAGTGAGAAACTTATGAAACATGGTTTTCATGGCCCATTTAGATGTGAAATGTGTGGAAATAATGTGGAAAATCTCAACTATATTTTTATTGAGTGTACCTTAGCCTCTAAGCTATGGAGAAGAATAGATTTGGAGGAATTGGCTTAATTAGGAGGGTGTTGACCACTTTATTATGTAACTAGTTTGGATGGGTTCTACCATCCTACCTTGGAATATCTAGAAATAAAGAAACAATAAAATTTTCAATCAAGAAAGAAATGACATTCACTATATCTAGAAAAATACCACTACCAACTTAGTCGAATCAGTCCAAAAACTCCTTAAACACCCCTAGAAATCTCACTAAATATGGGATCAAGTGATGCAAATATTGAATATTAACTCTTTTAAGGGAAACCAACTTAAAGGGAATGTGAGTAATTGAAAAATAGATAGAACAAGGAATTGGTAGCCTCCTCCTAAGGATTTTGGAAAAGTCAATACCTATGGAGCCTCTAGGGGGAACCCTGGAAAAGCTAGTGGAGGAGAAATTGGTAGACTTTTAGATGGTTCCCCAATATTCACTTTTGCTAAGAATTTATGTATCCTTTCCAATAACCTTGTTGAGTGGTATGGTATCCTTAGAGGCTTTTGAAAGGCTACTAAGGTCAGATGGAAAATGATGTTTGTTGAATCTTCTCTCTTAATTCATAATTAATTTGTTGAAGGCTTATTCTAAGAATCATAAGGTTGATTGGAGAATAAAAATAATTGTTAAGAAGATTCAATTACTCCATATCGGATTTTTAAAATTTGAATACAATCATGTGGTTAGAGAATAGAATAGGAGTGTTCATGCTTTATCTAATTGGACATTAGACAAAGGAGATCTTACTTACTATGGTCACCCTCCTAGACTATGAGATTCATAAGTAAGAAAAGATCTTTTTTCTATCCTTTCTTTGGATGACTCCAGTACTAGAGGTACCTAGTTTCTTTTTTCTTTGTTTTTGCTTCTCTTTGATTTAGTCAGGGTATTTTAGTTCCCTTTCTTAGATTTATCATTCTTATATTTTCTTTGTTGATTCTTGCCTAAATAGCCTTTTGGCCTAGAAAGGCCATTCTTATATTCAGTTTTTCTTCCTTTTTTATTTTTCGATGTGTGTGTTGTTTTGTATTGTTTTTGTTATGATTTATTTTTGTGTTTTTTGTGTTGTTTTTATTTTTTCTTTTGTTTTTGTGTTTTTTTCTTTTTTGTGTGTTTTTTGTGTTATGTTTGTGTGTTGTTTTATTGTCTTTTATCATTTTTTGTGTGTGTGTTTGTGTTTTGTTGTTGTTTGTGTAGATATTTTTTGTATATACTCACACCTAGCTAGTATAAGTTATAAATTAGGTTTGTTTTTTTATAAATAAAACCAATCACCAATAAATTTGGCCTACAAGTTAGAAGCACTACTAGGAGTAGAGTTGAGCGAAGAAGTGACAAGTAGTATGACTTTGGAGCTCACTGTAATACCTATACCTAATCAAAATTAGGAATAAATATGGAGGCTTAGCTTGCTACAACTATGAAATAGGAGCTTACTAATGTCCAATGGGGTGCTAGAAGACTAAGGAAAATTGACTAAGACATGAAGCCATTGAAAGTATGGTACCCAAAAGAAGTATTCATAAAATGCATGCTAGGTCCTACTACCAAAAGACAAGATCTAGACATATTGGCTATCTCTCAAAGAAATCGAAAGGCCTATACATAACTGCAAACCTCGGGTGGTGCCAATCCCCCATCTGATGGTCGAAATATGATAAGAAAAATTTGAGAAAAGAGCTAAGTTAAAATCATACCGATAGATGTGCATATAAGATAAAACCTATTAGAATATTGAATATCTAGTATATATGGATGTGGAAAAATGGGCCAAGTATTGAGAAAAACCAAAACATCTATGATAGCTAGATCTTGGTGAAATTTTAAAGACCCATCCTAGGGCTACAAGAGAAAATGAATAGTAGAATGGCTAAGTCTGGGAACTACCGAAAGAATTATGCTTGGCTAGAACTCGATGGGGTACCAAAAGCCCAACCTCCACTAGGATAGAAAAGTGTCTAAGTATAAAAAATGCTAAAACAATTAAGCCTAATTAAAGCTTGGTAATGCCTAAATGGCTTGATTAGAGAAATGGCCAAGTCCACAAGGAATCGAAACATTTGTGTCTAGCCAAAACTTAATGGGGTCTAAATTCCTAATATAGAGTCTAAAAGCTGATAAGAGGAGTAATATGGAGAATTTTGGAAGATTTATACCCGATTGAAACTTGGTCAGCACTCAAATACTTGGTGCATGTAGGAGCAAAAAATAAACCAAGTGCCAAAGGCACCAAAATAATTACACTCAATCAAGGTCCACCAAGGTTCTAAATATCCAACACAACAGAGGAGATATCCCATCTAGGAGTAAAGACATTAGGAGGTTGGTACATGGTAAAAAGTCATCTAAGTGATAAAAAGGTATCCCATAGGTGTGCACATGATTTGAAAGCCACTTCCCAACAAGAAAAGAGGTCATTTTCCCACTACATCTGCTGAGCACAATTTTGTGTCAAAAGATATTAACAATAAAATACCATCACACATACGATAGGGCATATGAGCAAAGAAGGTTAGTAGAGATCAAGGTACTAGATGCAACCAATAATTCAAGCATTATTTGAGTAGAAATAGATCTCGACCATGTCTACAAGCCAAATTTTGGTAGTTGGAGCAACCATACTTTCAAGTAGCCCAATAGGCTGACAGAATCTCTAACATAACAAAAATCCACTTTGAAGGTAATCATGACTTGATATTGTAAAATATCTATAAATACAAATATGTATAAGGAAAATGGGTTGACTCTTAGGCTTTTACAATTCATATGTAATGAAGATATTTTTACATATCAATACAAAGGGTTTGTTGTTTGGCTTCTGGTTTATTCTATTTGTAGAGCATGTATGTA
The DNA here is from genome assembly GCA_028583015.1 of Wollemia nobilis. Lineage (NCBI taxonomy): Eukaryota > Viridiplantae > Streptophyta > Pinopsida > Araucariales > Araucariaceae > Wollemia > Wollemia nobilis. Next base: position 72,352 of record JAQPPZ010004598.1, on the reverse strand, counting down.
TGATAATTGCTTATTTCTAATTTAAGCCTATTGGATGCTCATGGGACTTACTATGAATTCTAAATTTATTCTCATGTTCATTCATAGTTTCTAGAATTTGTAGTTTGATTAGATACTAGATATTGTGACTAGATTTTTTATGGGTTGTAATAGAACTAGCTAGTATATTAGGAATTTTCTTAGTTTTATCATGAAATATCTTAATATGCATGTCTTGATGTGGCTTAATATATACCATTTTATGTTTTGGATTTACCTATTTTTTCTTATTTCATCACCCTTTTCCCTCCACACTTAGGAATAGATAGTTGGGAATTCAAGGAATTGATCTTCTTCAGTTAGTCACATTGATCGTTGTAGTTTTAATAGTTCTCTAATAATTTAATGTTGGTCAAGTTCTGTGGATGCACAAACCTTTCCATTAGGTAGATTCTCCAAGAAATGTTTTTGGCATGCCTGATGGGACTCTAGGGTCCCATATTTAGATAGTATAGAATAGGTGATGTCTTTTATTATCAAATATTATTAGAATCACCTAGTGACTCTACTTAGATCCAAAGATCTATATTATATGACTAGTTTCTTGTAAAACCTAAATAGAATTGGTGATACTTTATTTATCCTAGAATCTCTATCACATGGTGACTCCACTCAGATTCAAAAATCTATCCTGCATGATTGGTTGCCTTTAAAATCTAGATAGATTTTGGCTATACCTCGTATTCATATCATCTAGAAACTTGGATAAGGATTGGACCAAGATTCATGTTTGGTTGTCTTTCTGCATCATTCTCAAATATTTATCTCCTAGAGGATCCAAGGCCTGATGAGTAGTCTTGACCTCACTAGTAGAGAAGTTAAACTCATTTAGTAACTCTAGAGCCCTGTAGATACATAAATGGCTCAATTTTAATATCCCTATTAAAATTTTGTAGACCCACTGAATATTCAAAATATTCACAAAATTTCCAAATTTACCTTCAAGTCCTTGCCAACTTTTGATGGAATAGATAAAATTGCATTTGAACATTGCTAGGATGTTGCTTCACTAGCAATGATTAATAATATCATGTATGAGGATGTAATGCTCAAACTCCTAATTCTCTCTCTCTCTCTCTCTCTCTCTCTCTCTCTCAGGAAGGGCTTGGCTATGGTACAAATTATTATAATATAGAAGTATTTGTACATGGGCCAATTTGGCAAGAGCACTCATTGATGCTTTTGATGATGTAGGAGATCCTTTTCATCTACTCAAGTAGTTCTCATTTATAAAATGTGATCCTCAAGACGATATCATTGATTTTAACATCCATTTCAAATGAACATGGAAAAGGATCCCCTATGAGCTTCGACCATCCCCTACTCAAGTATACTTGTACTATACCTGGGCCTTCTACTCAGATATAAGCATTATTTTATAGCAATCCGAAGAGAGGAGGTTCTAAAATATTTACAAAGATTCTAGATAAGTCAATAATATGTTAATTCAAGTGGGAAATTTTCCTCCCAGAGATGTCTCTTCTTTATATAAAACCTTGTCAAAAACATGTCTAGTTCTGTCCCTTGAAGAATATACTTTAGGTATCATCCAGACTATGAGAAACACCCTCGTAGTGAATTCATATGAAATCAAACCTCTACTAGAATGAAAAATATTGGTAAATATTCAGACACTCATAGAGGAGGATGCAAACTAGGTGGCCTTTCCTTATGAGCAAAATACCAGTACCATAGTTTTGCCTCAACCGATGTAGAACATGAGTATTTGGGGAAAAGTGCCTTCATAGTTGAGATTTGAAAACTCATTATATTCAAAGAAACTTGCACAGGATTACAATTTATAAGTTTGAGCAAAACTAATTTGGGCTCAATATTGTTGGCTTACAACTTTCACGTAATCAAATCCTAACATAGACAAATGCTAATTTAGACATATCTCCTATATGCTCTCTCAATGCTAACTAAATAATAACTACGTAGAAACAATAATATTCAAAGTCCAACATTCTCCCCCTTAAAGTTGAGAGGGTTGACTAGACAGTCTCTCAAATTTATATACTGAGCTTTAGCAACTCCTTTGGTGAAGATATATGCTATGTGTCCAAAGTGCTGCAATACTTTAGCTCAACAACATTTTTCTCCACAATGTATCTAATGAAGTGATACTTCATGTCGAAGTGTTTTGACATACTATGGTGGAGATTATGTTTCAATTGAATGGCATTCATATTGTCACAATACAATATGGTAGTATCATTTTGTCTTTCACCTATTTCTTCAAGTACTTTTCTCAACCATAAGGCTTGGGTACTAGCATTTGTGATTGCTATGTACTCAGCCTCAGTAGATGATAGTGCTAAAATAGGTTACTTTTTAGAACTCCAAGTAATTAGTCCTGACCCAAGAAAAAAAATTCCCCGAAGTAGATTTCCTATCATCTATATTTCTGACCCAATCACTATCACTAAAGCCAACTAACTTTACATCATAATTTTTGTGGTAATGGATCCCATAATCCATTGTACCCTTTACATATCTCAAAATTCTTTTAGTTTCTTGTAGGAGAATTTTATATGGATCAACCATATACCTTGATACTAGAGAAACATCATATTGAATATATGTTTGTGTGTTTGTGAGGAACATTAGACTCCCAACCATGCTCTTGTAAGTGGTCTTGTCAACTTTTGGTGCTCCATATTCTTTGCTTAATTGTATCCCATGACCTATTGGAGTTGTAACATACTTGCATTTCTCCATAGCAAATTTCTTTATCATGTCATGAGCATATTTATGTTGACATATGAAGATCTCATTTCCTATTTGATGTACCTCCATTCCTAGGAAATAATGCATCAAACCTAGATCCTTCATTTCAAACTCTTTCATCATGGAGTTTTTGAACTCCTCATTCATTTTATCACTACTACTTATGAATATTAGATCATCCAAATATATGAACACAATGAGGATATCTTTACCTTGTTTCATGTAGTAGATATTTGGTTCACTTTTTCTCCTAGTGAATCCATACTTATGAAAGTAGCCATCAATGCATGAGTACCATGCTCTTGGTGCTTGCTTTAGGCCATACAATGCTTTCTTTAATTTGTAGACAAGGTTATACTTACCTTGTTCTTCAAAACCTTGAGGTTGTTGCACAAAAACCTCTTCATTCAAGTACCCATTGAGAAAGGCACTCTTAACATCTATGTGTTGAATTTTCCACCCTTTGTGGGCATCCAAAGAAATCACTAGTCTAATGGTCTCTTGTCTAGAAATAGGAGCAAAGGTTTCCTCATAGTCAATCCTATAATTTAGAGTAAACCCTTTTGCTACTAGCCTTGCCTTATGTCTTTCAATTCTACCATAAACATTAAACTTGGTATTATAGACCCATTTACATCCAACACATTTCTTACCCTTAGGAAGCTCCACTAGCTCTCATGTATCATTATTTTTTATAGAGGTTATTTCCTCTTTCATGGCTTGTTGCCATACATCATGAGTACATGATTTTTCATAACTAGATGACTCTAGGTCTACACTAGTCATTAAAGTATAGTTTACAACATCTCCCTTAGGTTCTTGGGAGTCTTCATCACCATACATGTGCATATTTTCAAGTCTTTTCAAGACTTCATTCATCTCACTAGCTTGGCTTCTAGTGTATCTTATTTGAAAATTATTGTCCATAATTTGGTAGGAGGGATGGTATTGAAGTTTTCTCTTACCTCTTGATGGTGAATCTACTTCCATGGGCATTGGAGAAGAACTTGTTGATCTTTGTGGACTTGGAGTAACACTTGTTGTACTTGAAGTAGAACTCTTTCTTGGACTTGGAGGAGGACTTCCATTGTTGTTCTTGTTAATGGGATGCATTTGGGAGGAGCTTGCATCTTGAGATCCATCTTCAAAAAAAAAATTTGATGACTCCATTCTCCTCATTCATAAAAAATTACATCTATTGATATTACAACTTTGTGAGTTTTTGGGTTTTAGAGTCAACATGTCTTTGAAGACTCACAATAACCAATGAAAATAAATGCTTGAATTTTGGGGTCAAGTTTCTTTCTTATCTCAATAGGAATGTGTGCATATGCAAGACAACCAAAAACTTGAAGTGCTTTACATTTGGATTTTTGCCATACCAGCCCTTATAGGGAGTTATCCCATCTAAACTAGAAGTGGGACTCCTATTAAAAATGTAACCACTTGTCCCAACATCATCAGACCAATAAATGTTACTAAGTTTCTTTGTTTGAAGCATTTATCTAGCCATTTATATAATAGTGCGATTCTTACTTTTAGCTACAACATTTTGTTGTGGAGTGTAGGCAGTAGTTAATTGCCTTTTGATCCCACAATATTTACAATATTTGATAAATGCATTTGAAAAAAAATTCTCCTCCTCTATCAGTCCTTAATATATTTACAACATACTCACTTTGATTTTCTACATTATTTTTGAAATCCTTGAAACATTCAAAATATTCATCCTTAGTTTTCAAAAAATAAATCCAACACATTCTACAGAAATCATCAATGAAAGTGAGAAAGTAAGAAATCATCAATGAAAGTGAGAAATCATCTAGGGGGAGAATGTTGGACTTTGAATATTATTGTTTCTACGTAGTTATTATTTAGTTAGCATTGAGAGAGCATATAGGAGATATGTCTAAATTAGCATTTTTCTATGTTAGGATTTAGGAATTTTTTGAAGAAAAAATCAATATTCACACAAATTGATCAATACAAATCCAAATGACCTAAATTTTTTTTGAATGATTATTTTATCTAAATAAAATTTCTCCTAAAATTTTAGAAGCAAATACCTTGTCTTCCACCTTATTCAACCATTTTATTACAAAAATAAAAATGCTAACAAAATCAGCAAATGAGCTCCAAATTACTTGAAATTTTTACTATGTCCTCTTGATGCAATTATATAAAAACACTCAAAATGTCATCAAAAAATACCTCAGGATGCATGAGATATGAATGATTTACTCAACCTCTTCCTTGCAACTCTACTGAGTGCTGGCCACTTGAGTTTCTTAGACAAAGTGCATGCTTTAGATCTCTTCATGCCACTCTCCACAGGTTTTGATCCATATGAGAAAACCTGGTATGCTCTGATACCAAAATGAGATTTGAAAACTCATTATATTCAAAGAAACTTGCATAGGATTACAATTTATAAGTTTGAGCAGAACTAATTTGGGCTCAATATTGTTGGCTTACAACTTTCATGTAATCAAATCCTAACATAGACAAATGCTAATTTAGACATATCTCCTATATGCTCTCTCAATTCTAACTAAATAATAACTATGTAGAAATAATAATATTCAAAGTCCAACAATAGCTACCATATTTTCCTATGAGTTAGCAGAGTTCAATGGAAAGTAGGAGGTCATTATTCTTGACCAGTGAACCTAAGAAAATAAGGGGAAGGTCTACACTCTTCCATGAAATATTATGAGGACCTCCTCTTTAGCCAACCAAAGTTTAGGATGATTCCATCTCAAATGAGGAGCAATCATCTTGGACACTTGGTGTAAACTCAGCTACAAGAGACCAACAAAATGGACTCCAATCACATAACACAAATGTGATATAATGGAAGAAACCTACAAATAAATATTCTTCTCATTCCTAAATTCACACCCCTTCTCCAAAAGATTACAATCCATCATATAGCAACCGAAAACCAAAGAAACCCTAAAAAATAACTTTTTTCTAAAAACTGCTAAAAATAGAAATGAGTCGGATTGCAAAAAAATTCAATGCACACATCCCTCTTACAATAATGAACCTTAATTTAAAATATTAGATCTCAACTTAAGGTATACCAAAAGATAATAGAATTCTAACATTCAAAAATCCCAAAAAACTCGGGAACCTATTCTAAAAGCTAATTTTGGGACACTAGATAGAGGAGTTAGGTCCCAAAATGATATTTTTTAGAGAGTTAGGCCAATAAGAGATTTGCCTAATGCAAAATATGCATACAAAACCACCTATTAAATTTCAAGGCCAACGGGCATATGGTTACAAGTTATGGCTCTGGCAAGGTGCATCATTCTCCTCTAGTGAAAAAAGAACTCAGCTCTTGTGAGTTCAGCTGAATTGAAAACCTATAGCTTCTGGTTATCAATTTTCTTTAGCTCTGACTCCAAAACCTAAGTGTTATCTAACTATGGTAATCCTTCCCACTAAACCATGTATTTGTTGTAGCTCCCATGTCTGGTGGGGATCACCTTCTTATTGAGCACCTGTGCAACTTTGTCTTTTTACTTCTTAGGCATCTGTCATGCCCAATTTACTGTCTCCTATAATTCACCATCCTCGGTAGTACCAAGATGCTAAAATAAGTAAAAAACATTAACAATGGATGAAATATCAAATTCATCGAGTAGCTCCACTTTATAGGCATTATCATTGATCTTCTTCAAAATCTTGCATGACCCAATTTTCTTAAGTTTTAGTTTTTTATACATCCCCTTAGGAAATATTTCCTTCCTAATATGAACCATGACCACATCACCCCATTCAAACACTTTCACCCTTCTATATGCATCAATAGACTCTTTGTAGTGGGCATTACTACTCTACAATTTTTCCCTCACTAACTCTTGCACTTTCTGGATATGCTCAACAAATGCTTATGCATCATCACTAACTTGTTCTCTAATTGGTAACTCAACCAAATCTAATACACCTCTAGGATTTTGACCATAAATAATTTGAAAAGGAGATTTACCTGTTGACCTATTCATTGAACTATTGTATGTAAATTTGACTAGTGATAAGGCTAAATCCCATTTTTTTGGTTTTTCTCCAACTATGCACCGTAAGAGGTTTCCCAAGCTTCTGTTCACTACCTCTATTTTCCCATTGGTCTGTGGGTGGTAAGCACTACTGAACTACAGCCTGGTGTTCAACTTCTTCCACAACGTCCTCCAAAAGTGACTCAAGAACTTAGTATCCCGATCAAAAGTAATAGTATTTGGAACACCATGCAACCGCACAATCTCATCAAAGAATAAGACTGCAATCCTAGTTGCATCATTAGTTTTTTGGTAGGAAATGAAATGCACCATTTTTGAAAATCTGTCTACCACAAAAAAAAATTAATCCTTACCCCTCTATGCCTTGGGCAACACCAACATGAAATCCATACTCAGATCGGTCCATGGTCCTGTAGGAACTGGTAGTGGCATATACAACCCTATATTTTGTGCATGGCCCTTAGCCATTTGACATATTCTACATCTAGATACAAACCTGATTATATCTCTCTTCATTTTTGGCCAAAAGTACTCTATAAGAGTGGTAGTTTTGGCTGCTCCAAAATGACCAGCCAAACCCCCACTATGTAATTCCCTCAATATGTTCTCTCTCATAGAGCCATTGGTAATGCATAATCGATTACCCTTAAACAAGTAACCATTTTGTAAAAAATACACTTCAAAAATAGTATGGGACTCACCCTCTATCGCACTTTTACAATGTTGCACAATATTCCCAAAATCTGTATCAAATTCATATAGATATTTAATCCCCTAAAATCCTACCACTTCATTCTCCATAGTGGTAAAAAACAATATTCTTCTAGTCAATGCATCAGAAACCTTATTTTGTTTACCCGACTTGTGCTTTAGGACAAATGTATACTGTTGCAAAAATAAAACCCATTTGGCATGCCTAATATTTAACTTTTTCTGAGAGTTGACATACCTCAATGCTTTATGATCAGTAAACAATACAAACTCCTTTGAGAGTAAGTAATGCCTCCAATGTTGCAATTCTTACACAATTGCATAAAATTCCACATCATATGTAGAATAATTCTTCCTTGCATCATTCAACTTCTCACTAAAAAATGCTACAGGTCGGCCCTTTTGACTTAAGACACCACCAATTCCAACAAATGAGGCATCACAATCAACCTCAAACACCTTTTTGAAATTTGGTAATACTAGAATAGGGTCTTTCGACACCTTCTTCTTCAAGATTTAAAAACTCTTTGTTGTTGCCATAGTCCATACAAACTCTTTCCCCTTCGTGCACTCAGTTATAGGGACAACTATACTAATGAAGTTCCTGATGAAGTTTCTGTAAAAGATAGCTAGGCCATGAAAGCTCCTTACTTCTATTATAGTTCATGGAAGAGGCCATTCCAGAATAACCTTTACTTTCTCTTCATCCATCCTCATGCCATCTCTTGAGATTACAAATCCTAAAAACACTAAACTATCCTAAAGAAATCTACATTTCTTCAATTTGACATAAAATTTATCCTTCCTGAGCATGTCTAACACTAATTTTAGGTGTAAAAAATGCTCTTATTCACTTTTACTATAAATTAAAATATCATCAAAATATACAACCACAAAATTACCATTATATTCCTACAATACTCTGTTCATAAACTGCATAAATATACTGGGTGCATTAGACAACCCAAATGGCATCACCATCCACTCGTACAACCCATATTTTGTCTTAAAAGTTATCTTCCATTAATCCTCTTCTCTAATCTTGATCTAGTAGTAGCCACTACATAGATCAATTTTACTGAAGTATCTAGCTCTAGCCAATCCATCCATCATGTCATCCACTCTCGACATAGGATATCGATACTTTATTATGATCTTGTTTATGGCTCTACTATCCACACAAATATACTAGTCACCATATTTCTTTGGGTTTAGTAATACTGGAGTCGTACATGGACTCATACTATCCCTAACTAATCCCTTCTTTATCAACTCTATCACTTGCCTACTCAACTCTGCATTCTATGTCGGGTTCAACCAGTGAGCTGCCTGATTTGGGAGCGCTAATCCTGGAATCAAATCCATGTGATTTTGGATATCCCTCTTTGGTGGTAGCCCATATGGTAACTCCTATGGTGTGACATCTTTATATTCACTTAGCAACTTAGATGCTACTGTAGGGATAACTACTTCCTTTGTTTCTATATTTCTATTTGTTAAGGCATAATAGAAGATAGCATCCTGATATCTGCAATAAACCCCTTCATCATCCAAAAGATCTCATTCGGTCCATCCTACTTTAGAGGTACAATAAATACCTTTACACCATCCTTCCAGAATGTGTAAGTATTATTTCTCCCATTATGGCTAGTATCCCTATCGTACTGCCAAGGTCTTCCCAACAGAATGTGACATGCATCCATCAAGATCACATCACACCACACTTCATCCTTGTAAGTTCTCCTAATTGAAAATTTAATTAAACACATCTAATCTATAGTTACCTCATTCCACTTATTAACCCATGATATGTGATATGGATAAGGATGCTTTTCGCATTCCAAGTTCATTTTATCAACCATGATATTTGATACCATATTCTCACAACTACCACCATCAATGACAATGTTACATACCTTCCCTCCTGATGTACACCTTGTTCGAAAGATGTTCGTTCGTAGCCTAGAATCATCACCATATATGGTCTGCCCATTTTCTTTTCTCTACACCTTCTCTTTCTTAGGAACAATCAGTGTCCTTCTTATCATAAGTGCTTCCCCCATGTCAGCAACAACTTCATCCTCACTCTATTCTTCCATCTCAACCAGATTGAACCTTCCTTGTCCTCCTTGACCTCTTTCTTGGACATCACATTGGGGACACTCAAATGCTCTATGCCCCTCCTCACCACATCCATAATAGGTATATGACCTTCTTGGATCATTCCCATTTTGTCCACCATCGTAACCTCTACCTCATTGGTATCCTCTTCCTCTCATATTATGCCCATCTTCTTCTTGTTTAGCAGGTATTGAAGATTCACTCTTGAGAAAATTAGATCCACTTTGACCCTGACCTAAAGAGGTTGTGAATACCTTCTTACCTCTTATATTAATCCTTTTCAATTTCTCCTCTACCTTGAGGGCCATTTGATACACATCCTCCATTGTAAGAGTATGATGCATGCTCATCTCATCTTAGATAGAAAAACTTAGGCCATTTACATACCTAGCAGCCTTTTGGTCCTCCATATCATTGTGCTCCACTCAAATGGATAGCTTGTAGAATTCATTAGTATAGTCCTCAATGCTTTGATCCTTCTATCGAAGATTCTAAAATCTACGAAATAGGGTTTGGGAGTAGTCTATAGGTATAAATTTTTCCTGTAACTTCTTCATATTTGTTCAATCCCTGATATTTTATTTTCCATTCCTCTATCATGTAGTCTGTAAATGATCCCATAAAATCAATGTATGTCCCTTCAAATTTGTACATGTGAGCTTAACCTTCTTCTCTTTAGTAAGGTTACTCCATTCAAAATATTTTTCTAGGTTATTTATCCAATCGAGCAACTCCTATGGTTTCAACCCACCAGTATAGTCGAGAACCTCAATCTTGATCCCATATCGATTCTCCTTAAGACCCTCTAGAGCTTGTATCAGCCGATTTTCAAAACCGTGCCCTTCTTCCTCTAGGCCCTCTAGTTTTTCTTCTGTGTGGACCTCAGATCCACGTTCCTCAGGTACATTTTCATCATCAGATTCTTGATCAGAACGTGCACCCTGGGATGTCTTTCTCCCATGCGATCAATCACACCAATCAGCCATGTTATTTTTGTATTTAGATCCTTGATCTTCTCATTCATATGGGCATATATTCTAGGTGACATCTTCCCTTCACTAGTAATATCACACCCGCTCTGATACCAAATGGTGTAAACTCAGCTACAAGAGACCAACAAAATGGACTCCAATCACATAAAACAAATGCAATATAATGGAAGAAACCTACAAATAAATAGTCTTCTTATTCCTGAATTCACATCCCTTCTCCAAAATATTACAATCCATCATATAGCAACCGAAAACCAAAGAACCCCTAAAGAAACCCTAAAATTTGACTTTTTTCTAAAAATGCTAAAAATAGAATGAGACGGATTGCACCCAATTTCGGTGCACACATCCCTCTTATAATAATGAACCTTAATTTAAAATATTAAGTCTCAAATTAAGGTATAACAAAATATAATAAACTTCTAACATTCAAAAAAATCTAAAAAACCCGGGAACCTATTCTAAAATCTAATTTTGGGACACTAGATGGAGGAGTTAGGTCCCGAAAACATGTTTTTTGGAGAGTCAAGCCAATCAAAGATTTTCCTGATGTAGAACACGCACGTAGAACCACCTATTAAATTTCAAGGCCAACGGGCGTACGGTTCACAAGTTATGGCTCCGACAAGGTGTATCAACACTCCATACTATGCCACATGGAATGTTTCCTACGTAAACACTCTTGGAAGAGCCAACTATCATTTTTCCAACCTCCTAGCAATCAATGAATGATAATCTTTGTGGTTGAATAATAATTCAAGACACATCAGGAATAAATCAAAATGGGGTATGGGCCTCAAATCAGATGAGCTCAAGTAGGAGATAGCATCGAAACCCTTACCCAGATGACTTGAGCATAAAATATAATTAGATCAACATCCATCCTTTGGTAGTCGATTATGACCTAGATCTACTGATTCTAAGGTAGAATACTGGATCCAGATGGCACCTCATGAGATCTAAGAATAGCCACATACAATACTAGAATTAGTATGAAGAATGACTCATGTTTGACATCATCTAGTCTATATATTGTAGATTCATAGGATGACCTATAGTATTTATTGTCTAGGAATGCCAGGTACACCAAAATTTTGTGTAAATAATCAACAAGTAAATAAAACATGTGATAGTATATGGCCACTCATGGCTTGCATGGAAATCATTCCAATAAGGAATTTCCAGCTATCCAGGGTGCCAGAAGCTATGAAATGAAGAACATGAAAAGGTTCCCTAGGTTGCATCTTGGTATTTTAACACTTTCTCTTCCACCTCTTTGTTTTCTTCTATGTTGTTCTTTCTTTGTTCTTCCTTTTCATTTTTTGTTGTTGTGACCCCATAACCCAATGGATAATGACCAAAAAATACAAATTACTTCACATGCTATCCTTGGAAATCTAAGATCACATGTGAAGTAGGGGAAAAATGGTGCACCTAATTCTGAAGAACAATGTGCATCTATCTCCTATTTCTTATGAGCACCAAAATAAAAGCATGCAAGTAAAAGTGGACAAGATACCAAATTGCAAGAAATGAGATAAAAGAGAGTTTATTTCTATTAATTTGGTGGATCAAATCCAAGGTTACATATATGTCCCATTGGGGGCTCAAGATCTATATAATTATTACAAATTGGGTGCCCCAGGATCAAAATCCTTCAAGTAACTCTGGTGCACTTCTAGTGTCTTTCCTCATACCCACAATCGAGGTGGGCGGACCTACAATGCCACTGCTCATTTATTTTATATTGAGGTCCTATGATCCTTCCTCATGTTTTGTAAAGACATGTGACCACACACAAGGAAATAAGAATCATTAAATAGCAAGTGTGTATAGTAAAAACATGCAATCCCCACAGGCACTAAAATACTAGAAAACATGAATATGCAACATGCCTATCTAAATCAACCCCAAATGACTCAAAATTGTAGAGGGGTGTAAAATATATGGTTTTGGGAAGATATCATTTAAAAATAATTGAAATTACATCTGATGGCATGCCATAATCACAGTGCGCTTTTCCAACCTACAAAACCCAAAGCGAGCAATTTCCACCCCTAAACATATCGAAATGTATGAAACTTTGAAAGAATACATAAAATGGGATTTTAAGAAACCCATGTGGTCATATTTGCACTATCAAGCACATATCCCTATGCATGCTCCGATGGACCCTATAAGCCTAAAAAAACTTGAAAATGTGATATCTCATCCAATACAACTCCAAAATGAATGAAATTTGGAAAGTAGCATAATATGATAACTTATAATAAGCCTATAAAAATATAGTAAAGAAATAATGCACAAATTTGTATTCATCCTAGGGGAAAAATTTGACTGTCACAAATTGGGGGGCACCCAGGGGTGGGATGCCCACCAATTATGCTAACTTTTTACCACCAATTCCACTAGGGAATGGTCTAAAATACTCTTAGGGGTATTTTCATCAAATTTTATGGATAAATTCACTCAAATGATCTAGTTTTGTAAAAAAATTGTACCTCTTGGATAACTCGCAAACCTCCTTTTCTAGGTAGATATTTTGAGGGAAAGGGGCACAAAAGGTGAGGGGAAATCTTGGCAGCACTCCATTGCCATGTCTCAAAACTCCTCCCTATAATTTGTGTGGAAAATTGATCCACTTTATAGCCAAAAGAGGCTCATGTGAAAAAAGGCATGCAAGGGCATGCATGGCAGGAGGTACCATTTGGCCAAAAGGTGGCATGCATTGGAGAGGGAATAGAATCTCCCTATTTGACCTCTTACATACAACATGACATAAGGATGTTGTGTCCTCTAACCTGCATGCTTGAATAGGTGGGGAAAATGGCAGTTTCAAGGTGCCATTTGTCCATATTTTGACTTTTTTTGGGTTAAACTTGGTATCCGTCCCACCCTAGGATGACTGCTTACCATCATCCCAGGGTGGGTTGGATAGGATATGTATTCATCCTAGGGTGGAATAGATAGGATTATGGAGCCAAAACTTCCCAAAAATGGACCAGAAGCTTCCAAAACCTTGCAAGAGGTGGTTAAAACCATTGTATAACCTCTAAGGGCTGCCCTAGGGGGCCAGGTGATGTCAACTTAGCCATTGTTCATGGATGCCTAATTGGATTGACCAGATTTTAGTGTCTATAGATACCCCTTTTTGAGATGCGTTGTGTGCAGCACAACACTGAGAAAAAATAGATGACTAAAATGCTAAATTATTAGGGTTATTCAATAACCTAACCAAATTTAGATGCCCCAATCATGGAAAGAGCATGCATTCTTGAATCCTTGCTTCTGACTCAATAAAGACATTGGTCTTGGTTTCTCTTCAGCTTCCTGGTATGCTTAGGGAACTTATAACCCTAGGTGTTAGAGAATACCAAGTATTTTGGTAACTTTTGAGGTGTACCAATAGGTAGGTTCATCTATCCTGTTATGTGCTTAATTTAAATTGTTGCTTGTTTGTTGCCCCAAGTAAGGGCGTGATTGTCTTTGTCAAAGATTCGTTGGATGAATGCAATTTGCATGATTGAGTGTGTGATTTTTTATTGTGATTATAAATTTGTTAAGTATGACTACCCCCTCAAGTTATGAGTCAATGAGGGAATGACTAGTGATAAAAACTATGAGTTGCTTGACACACATGACTTGATTGGGGTTTCTTCGACTATATCCATTGAAAAATGGAGTATTTTTGGAAGGATTTTGATGATTTTATTGATGTTTTAGGGAAGAAAGGAGTTGAAAACCTTATTAAGGATTGAAGTAGTAAATTTTCAATGCATCCATGAATAATTTGGGTTCCATCTTGATCCTGAGTGAATTCCATTAGATTTGACTTGTTTTTGGTGGGTTTTGGACCCTTTTCTTTGGCTTTTGTGTTGTTTTTGCTGTTTTTTGGTTTTTTAATAATATATGTACATATATTTGACCAATGGGCTTATTGGATGCCATTGGGGCATTTTGAGTGACCAAAGGGTTTATGGATACCTTTGGGGCTTTTGGGTGACCAAAGGGTTTAGGGCTACCTTTGGGGCTTTTTGGGTGGCCAAAGGATTGATGAATACCTTTGGGGATTTTTGGGAGTTTACCAAAGGGTTTATGGGTACCTTTGGGGCTTTTTGGATGACCAAAAATATTCCTTTAGGGCTTGTTTTTGGGTGACCAAAGGTTTTATGGAAACCTTTGGGGCTTTTTGGGTGACCAAAGGGTTTATGGAAACCTTTGGGGCTTTTTGGGTGACCAAAGGGTTTATGAATACCTTTGGGGCTTTTTGGGTGACCAAAGGGTTTATGAGTACCTTTGGAGATTTTTGAAATTGATTTTTTAATTGTTTGATTGTTGGTTAGGGGAGGTATGATACCAATAATGCCCCAGTTGATGTTTAAAAAAAAATGTTTCCTTGATTTTGAATTTTGATATTTTTGAGCATTTAGGTGCATGATGTATTATGATTTATGGATGCATTAATGGATGCATGTGTTGTAATATGATGTTATTTGATGATATGCAATGTATGCATAGTGAAATGGATGATCTATTGATATGTATTGATGGAATATGAATACTATATGACATACTATGTTAGCACCATGGACTATATAGAATTCATCGATCCATTTGGAATGTTTTCATGAGACTATGTGATGGATTTGTGAAAATGTAAACTGACATACATGTGATAAAATGGTATGGAATGACATGAAAAGTAAGATGTTATAGGATTTCTTTGAGGTTTTCATGAGACTCAAACATTGTAGCCAACCAGTCAAAAATTATATACTAACCATGCAATAATTTTTGATGAGGTATGAAATTTCTAGGATGACCAAGATACTCAATATCCTAGTGTGTGTAAGTGACTTCATTTTATGATAATCATAAGATTAACAGAGTGCTAAACAAGATTAACACATCCCATATGTACTGAATATCATCCTATGAGTATCACGATCCTAGATTTTGTACTTAGTTGAATTAGACAACTAGGTAGTATAGGCTACAAAAAGCTATCTCATACACATGCAAAAATTGGTTTGTACACACGCAAGATGCTAATGTGACAAACATATCATCATGTGTAAGGATACCACCATTTCCAAGTAGGCTTTCCACCAAACCTATAATGAGGATCACCTTATGGTTTTTCAAATGCTAAGAATTCCAGGGATTCAAGTTCAATACTCCCTTCTTTTCTTTTATTTGAATTTAGGGATATTTTCTCAGATATAGTGATGATAATCACTATTTATTTTGTATTTTGTTTTCTTTGAGCAAGGGATTTGGGGAGTGGTGATAACCACTATTTATTTTGCTTTTGATTTTTGATTTCTTGGGATTTTGATTATTGACAATGGTGAAAACCACTATTTATTTTGGGAAATTGGGTAAGTAGGAGCTTGTCCTTTTGCCAATTCTCAACATTATTGAACCATCCGTACATGGGGATGAGCAAGATAAAATTTTCACTTAAGGTAACCTAGACCACTTCGTAGTTTTCATATTTCCTTGTGCAAAACTTGGATTTATTAGTGTGAAAATGTGTTGGGATTTTGATGTATACAAGGTACAATCTAAGAAAGACTCTACCTCCTAAAAATAAAGATAGTTTTCTACAAAATTTTAAAAGAAAACTAGAGATGGTTGAGTGATAAAAAAACCTAATGATATTATAGAAAAAATGGCTAAGTGAAGGTAATGGACACAAATATGAAAAGTGAGAAATGTAGGTGGAAATGATAGGGGAAATATGGAATTATGTGAATGATTACTTAAAAAACATGGATTTTGAATGATGACTAGTGTATAGTCATAGTGCGAGACATGTATGAGAAAATCTAAAATGCAACATGCAATGATGAGTATGCCTAATGCAATTGATTGTATAATGAGATGGTATGCAATGTTTTTTATTTTGATATGGTGATGATGTTTTTGAATTTTTGATTGAGATATATGTATGTACATGTGACCAACGGGCTTATAGGGGCCATTGAGGCATTTAGGGTGACCTAGATTGTCATAGACCACCTAGGAGCATTTTGGGTTGACCAAGCGGGTTGTAGACACCCTTGGAGCCTTTTGGGGTGACCTAGATAGTCATAGACTACTTAGAAGGATTTTGGGTTGACCATATGGGTTGTAGACACCCTTGGAGCATTTTGGGGTGACCTAGACAGTCATAGACCACCTATGAGCATTTTTGGGTTGACCAAGTGGTACGTAGATACCCTTGGAGCATTTTGGAATGACCTAGAATATCATAGACCACCTAGGAGTATTTTGGGTTGACCAAGTAGGTTGTAGACACCCTTGGAGTATTTTGGGGTGATCTAGATGATCATAAACCACCTAGGAGCATTTTGGGTTGACCAAGCGATACATAGATACCCTTGGAACATTTTAGGATGACCTAGATGATCATAGAATGCCTAGGAATGTTTTGGGTTGACCAAGTGGGTTGTAGACACCATTGAAGTAATTTGGGGTGACCTAGATGGTCATATACCACCTAGGAATATTTTGGGTTGACCAAGTGGGTTGTAGACACCCTTGGAGAATTTTGAGGTGACCTAGATGGTTGTAGACCACCTAGGAGAATTTTGGGTTGACCAAGAAATATATAGATACCCTTGGAGCATTTTGGGGTGACCTAGACAATATTAGACCACCTAGGAATATTTTGGGTTGACCAAGAAGGTTGTAGACATCCTTGGAGCATTTTGGGGTGACCTAGATGGTCATAGACTACCTATGAGAATTTTGGGTTGACCAAGCAGTAAATAGATACCCTTGGAGCATTTTGGGGTGATCTAGATGGTCATAGACCACCTAGGAATGTTTTGGGTTGACCAAGAAGGTTGTAGACACCCTTGGAGCATTTTAGGGTGACCTAGATGGTCATAGACCATCTAGGAACATTTTGGGTTGACCAAGAAGTACGTAGATACCCTTGGAGCATTTTGGGGTGACCTAGATGATCATAGACTACCTAGGAATATTTTGGGTTGACCAAGTGGTATGTAGATACCCTTGGAGAATTTTGTAACTTTGATCATTTTATGATTTTAGGGGGAAAGTGTGGTACCTTGTGTACCCCCAATATTTGTGGTGATCAAAGGAAGCGAGGAAGGTGCAATACCTTGAGGATCCCAAAATTGCTTCATTTCTTGTGATGTGAATAGTGGGGAAGGTGTGGCACCTTGGATACCCCTAGTATGTACTATGATTGATGCAATTCTATTGGCTTGTCTAGGAGGATTGATAGAAATTGACTCCCCCCATTGTGGTGGGGAAATCTAGGTAATGCCCATGTCTCTATGGGGTAGATTGAGTGACCCATTTATGGATAAGACTTTCTTATCAATAATATATTGGACCACACATCTAAAAACATGACAATTTTAAATATCATTCTCTCTCATTCGATGATAGAGGTATGAATGATCCTCTTTGTATAGTTTATATCTAGGCCTATTCGGGTTGAATAGGGATATGTCTGGCAAGATGATTGTCTTTGTTTCTTGTAGGTTGTGAAATATGGTTGTCATGGGATCAGATAATGGAGTTCATATATGACATTGATGTCTCAAATAAGGTGAACATGGTGTAATAATTTTATGAGGCCATAGGGTTGTATGCATCTTAGTCACCTATTTAGGTTGCTCTTCTTGACTCCCATATATAGGTAACAAATTCTAAAATATGTCAATTTGTTGATTGTTGATTTGAATATCATTCTTGTCAAACATATCCTATACTAGGTGTTTGAACCTAAAGCACATATGTATGTCATGCCCCTTTTACCTATGGTACTTGTAGTATAGGTCTTTGTGATATCCTTGGGGATTAGGTGCATTCGTATTGATAGGTCAACTCTCAGGTAGATTGATCATGTTAGCCACTAAGAGGTGCTCAAATCAAGATTCCATGGTCTTAGCAATGGGCATAAATTGTTGCTTAGTGTGACGCTATTGGTTTTCCCCTGATTTGTTTGACTAAACTATAACTCAATTCTTGTGATTTGATTCAGTATTTGTTGTAAATAATTGTGTTGGTGATTCACTTGTAACTCCACATTGGCTACCCTATCCAAGATATGTTGTGTAACTAGCGGAGGTGATGACTGGATGACTATTGAGGAAGTTGGATGACAAATAATAGGTGGAGTTGAATTGGGTGTGGGACCTAGGAGACAATTGGTCGAAGGTGGATCAAAATTCCTTAATGTCTGAGTAGATGTGGATGCTTCATGATGATTGGAGCTAGTGAATATATCCACATGTTCTTTTTCTTGATTTAGCTCAGGCTCATGTTCCAACTCAGAGTGTTCAATTATGGCAGTTGGGTTACCCTCACTTTGGTGTAGGGGATATACTTATTCTTTATTTTGTGAATATAATGAGTGATATGGAGTAGGTGTGACCAAATTCATCAATGGTATCTCCTATGGTATGGATGTAATGTTGGATGGATTCACAAGTGGCATAGATGGATTTAGAGAACTTTGGATCTCTATCATCACATTTATCATTCCCACAAACTCATGAGAAGATGCATTTGCATTTTGAAAAGTCATGACTACCTCATCAATTTGTACAAGGTGATCTGCTTGGACCCTATGTTTGGGGGGTGCATCAGGAATGCTATCAATGGGTGGTGACTTGATAGGAGGACTACCTATATTCTTGATTGACTCAATGATAGGTGTGAATGTAACATTGGGTACTATGCACTCATCATGTTCTAGGTGGATCAATTGAAATGTGTCCCCAAGCATGATATGACTTGATTCATCCATATTAGGAAAGTCTTCTGTAGATGTATTTATGATAACTATAGGAGCTTTTACAACTGGCTCTTCTAGCTCTTCCTTGCTTGAAGAAATAGAGAATGGTACTAGCGGTGGTGGAGGTAGCTTTATGATGAGGCCTGAAAATGCCTCATTTTTACACTATGTTTGACATATAAAAACTGTCATATTATTAAGTTAAATGCAAAATAGTTGATTAGAATATATATTTGTTAAGTGTTTGCATGATTTTATGTTAGGAGCATTATATCTCTATTTTTGACTATTTTCAGCATTTTGTGACTGCTTTTGCTTGATTAAGTAGCAAATAAAAATATGCATTTCAAACAGCCAAATGTGGTATGCTGATATCCATTAACTTCACAATGGTTTATGAATGTTTTCCTGCCCTTCAACTTGTTTGAAGTCCACATTGAAGCCAAATTATTAGGACTGTTCTAAATCTAGAAATCTGCAGAAAACAACCATATAAAAATCAGCAAGCTGTCACTTTATAGGAGCACCTTGAATTTGTCAAGAAAAGCATTAGGAAATGGATGGAATAAGTTTAGAAGGACTACAGAAGACATATGATCTATTTAGAAGCATTCCCACATGGTCTAAATAGGCAGCAATAGGGTATAACAGAGCAGGGATAATTGTGCAACACTTGTTGCACTATTTCAGCATGGTTACTTGGTGAATAAAGTGTATAAATTTGGTAGCAACTTGATGTACTTATTCATGTTGATATTTGAATTATTTTTCCATGTTCTAATTTTTTGAACTTGCAATAAATGCCAACATTTTATAATTGTGTAGCAAATCTGGAAAATGCAGCAGTTTACCATATAAATTTCAGCCAGCTACCAATGAATAGCAAGGCATGGAATTCACACATAAAGAAGGATAAAAGCTATTGCAATCAGTTCTTGAGAGATAACCCACCTGAGAAAAGTAGTTGAGATCACCTGAAGACCACATAGTTAGTCAATCCGAAGAGCTTCGGATTGAGTAGACATCTTCGGATTGACAGAATGCAGTTTCTTCGGATTGAGCCAATTATCTTCGGATTGACAACAAAAAGTACTTTTTAATTTTTGACTATTTTTTGATGGTGGAAAAAAGGAAAGAAGGTTGAGAAGGTTAAGGGAAAATATCCCCCAGCTGTCTTTGCCGTCCTTGCCATCCAAAAGCCACCATTCATGGGAAAAGATCAATTGATCCTCTTCTAGGATAAAACCAAGAAATGTTGCAACATAATAGGAATTGATCTGCAGGATAGAAATAGTATATTTTCTGTTTGTAAATAAATCTTATGCATCTATAAAAGGATAGCTCCCATGTCGGTTGAGCTTAAGGAGAATAAGTAATAGAAAAATAGATAGTTTTTAGCTTTGTAATAGTCTATAGCAGTAGAACTGTAATGCCATTTTTAGAGTAATAAATTGCAGTTCTTTTGTCAAATTTTGTTCTGATTTTAAATTAGTTAAGGAGTGTTTTTCACCTCCTTCTAGATCAGGAAGTATGGGCCCACTTTCAGATCTAGAAGGAGGGATTTTATGGCAGGTTTTAATCTATAATTTTGCTACAATAGAATTAATAGATTGCTTGCCAAATTTCATTTTCTTGTTTTTATTTTGTATTATGTGATTGATGTTTTCTATTATGTTTGTGTACAACATTTATGTGTGTGTCAGCTAAAAAATTAGATTAAACATTTATTTCTTGTTTCCTTTGCTTTCCATGTTCTGTTATTTTTATGTTTCAGCAACTTTCAATTTCCAACAGATTTCATTTTGTTGTCAATTCCTATAGCAGAAGCTTGACGACCTTTTGTGGTAGGGCATTGACAGGTGTTTCATTTCCAAGCATCACTTCCATTCTACAAGAGTAAACTAGGTTTCAATTTTGCAAGTGTAATTTAGGATTTCATTTCAGCAACATTTCAATTTAGCAATTTCAATTCTGTTATTTCAATTCTGCAAAAGTAGATTAGATTTCAATTCAACAATTTCAATTCATGCAATTGTAGTTAACTTTAATTTTTTGAACTTAGAATTAGTTTTTATTTCTTGCAAGTTTTCATTCTGCATATTAGGTTTAGTGTGACACCAAAAGGCTAAACCAAATCTGTTTCACCCAATAATTGCTTGAAATCTGAATGCTTGAATTGTACTCTGCCCTAACCTTCTATCGTAGATAGCCTTGGACACCACCCCGAATTGATAAATCATTGAGATTAAATGATGAGATTAATGACACTCATCATTTTGGCACCGTTGTCGGGGATCATGGTGTTGTTAGAGGGTAAAAGCAGTCAAATAATTATTATTGTGCTAAGTTATGAAGTTCAGAGTAAAATCTGAATGTAATAGCTGGTATAAATAATAATTATTGATAGTTGCATTTCAGTCCATTTAGAAAATAAGCAACCACAGGGAGGTGATCTTCACACTTGGGGGTTAAATTGCCTATGTTTGAAATTCTTGATAAAAATTGAAAGAATTCATCATCCTCATTATCAAGAAACATAAGATCTCTTAAAATATTTAGAAGAGCCATCTGCTAGTACTGCCCTTTTTATATCCATATCATCAGGGTAGTATAAACAAATTTGTACTAGGTGTTGGGAAGATATCATGGTAGATATACAAGACTATCCCTTGAACAAAATAGCCATATCAGCTACCTGTAGCATTTGTTCACAGGGACATATCATTGATGAATGCCATTTACTTCCACAACTTAGAGATGCAAAATTTGTTGCCTAATCTGAATTCTTCTCAAAGAGAGATCCCAACAACAACAAATAGGGTAAGTAAATCAACCACCACCTTCAGCCCAACCTGTGGCCAATATGAATAATACAGGACAGGCAACCCCTGTCTATGTAAGCTGAGTCTATTAAAAAAAAATCATCACAAAACTTTTGCACAATCAAAATAGAAGTTTGGAGCTCAACGGTGATCCTAGAGTTTTGCCATTATTGCTTAAATATTGTTAGGGTTTTATCATGCTAAACCGCAACCTATCAATTCTTAGCCTACAAAGACAATAGTTGATCTCATTAGAGGTGATCCTACCTGACAAGTAGTTGATCTGCTAAAGTTGTACACTTCTTGTCTTATTGTGCAAACCAAAAATATGTTTAGTTAAATTGTCTTTTTTAGCCCAACTTATGATCAGTTTGAATAATACAGGATAGGCAGCCCCTGTTTATGTAGCTGAATCTAGTAAAAAAAAAATCGTAGGAAATGTTATTGACTACAACAACATCCAACTGTGCTCAAACAAGAACTTACCTGAGCTTGAAGAGATAAAAGTCAATGGAGATACACAAAAACCCTTTAGTCCAGACACATAGAAATCAGCCTTGGATAAAGGAGAAAAATTGAAAAATCTGCACATAGAAAATTTACTTCCATTAAGGATAAATTTTGTCCTCCTAAGAATGAAATAAATTGAAGTACAACCAAGGAAATTCTTGAACATTATTGACCGGTTGACTTATGAACAAAAAATAAAATTGTTTGTTGTTTTGAAACAATATTTCAATCTCTTTGCATAGAATTACAAGGGTATGTCAAGATTTCATCTTGATGTATGCACTTAACATATTTGAGAATTGGTATTGAATTGTTTCAAGTACAGATTGACAAGATTTTGCAGATTAGGAGGCATGGACAAACACTTGATTGAAGAAATTTTTAGATATGAAGCAGTGTTTCTTTCTCCCATTGGTGATTCATAGAGGAAGTTAGTGGTGAATGGATATTGCCTTCGGGTATACCATGCACCATTAACTAAGGAGGAGTTCTTGAGGTGAACAATTGGATGTACACAGAATGGAGGAGAATTTCTCTTCCATGTCGATTCAGAGTGATGATAAAAGTTTGACAAAAAAAAAAAGATAAATAAAAAAAAGAATAATCTTGCTTGTGAACTTCCTTCATGGGCACAAGCAAGACAAGAGAAAAGTATGAAAAAGAGAAAAAAAAAGAAAAAAAAAAAGAGAAAAAAATTAGAAAAAAACATGTCCCACAAAATGGAGATACATGAGGACAAGCATCAATTTCAGCATGGAGGAGGAACAATGAAGTCAACACTTCATTTCCAGCAATAAGGAGTTAAATGATGACATAAGTAGATTCTTACTACTCATCTAGAAAGGAAGGTTGCATCATTGTTACAGATTTCAACAGAAAAAGATGGTGTTTTCATACAAATATTGACATGTTTTTGCAGAATAAGAATTGTTCTCATCCAAATAAGATTGAGAGACATTCTCTCTCATTGTAGCCTCATGAGAGACACTCTTTTATTGAGGCACTTGAAAAAAAAATGACAGAACTTGGTTGAAAACCAGAAATGGCAGCCTCTTCTGATGAAAAAAAGAGATGAAAAAAAGAGAAAAAAATGAAAAAGAAAAGAAAAAAATGAATAATTCAGTAGTGAAAACCTCCTTGAGGCACTGTTGAGTTGGCTTGCATGAAAACCGGTTTTTCGGCATGCATTGCCGTGTTGATCCACCCATCCTTGTTTCACCATTGTACAAATCTCACACTACACATGTGTATATTTATGTTTTCAAATAGCTTGCTAACAATCATCGAAGCAGCTTGTAAGGTGCATGATCAATTTTTAGGATAGTAAGGTATGTGTTTCTTGCATTTAAGTCATAGTAAGCATTTAGCATTTAATGTATGATAATCGGTATTTGGCATAAAACTATTCATACAATATTGACAAGTTGAAAATGGAACATGTTTAAGATGTCAAGAAACACCCCCTTCTGCCCTTAGTTGCATGGGAGCATCTGAAGATTCTATTTTACTACTACTGCAATAAAATAGTAATGAATAACATCTAAAAAAAAGGATAGAGATGATATTTTTGATGTTATGGAAGGCTTACATACCCTAGAGATGGATCCAAAATAGAATTTGTAGCTAACTTTTGCATAGAAGGTCATTTTTGCATTTTTGGATGAATCTTCAGAATAAAATAGGTTATCTTCGAAATGAACAAGATATCTTCGGAATAAGCAAAAACTGTACCAAAATTGCTGAAAATGTTGTAGAATAGTAAAAAGAGTAGGGTACATCAAATATTGAGGTTCCTAAGGCTCTACCACATGTAAGTACATCCCTCAAGCATTTCAAAATCAAAATTTTATCAATTTTGTTCAAAAGGTGCAAACAATAGAAATAGGCATTCAGGCTGAAATGTTGTTAAGAACAAAAAATTTCACCAAGTAGTAGTGCATCTGCCAAATATGGTTCCACAATAAGGCTATTGCAAGATGAATCACATGATACCAAGCCTTTAAGAGGTACCTTGCAGCACTAAAACTTGTAGAAGGGCAGAAAAAGAGTTAAAATTGCAGTAGTTGCAGAAATTGCAATATTGAAGGATGAAAGTGCAGAAGTCAAAAAGTTGCAAGTTGCAAATGAAAAAAAAAAATATGCAAGAAAAGAAAAAAAATAGAATAAAAAAAAAATTGAAAAAAATTGATTGAATTTTTTTTTGCAAGGTTGTAGAAAAGTGAAATACCTGTGCTTAAATTGAAAAATGCTTGGTGTAGTGCAGCAAGGAGAAATTTCTCAGGTAGTAGGTGGCAAAGGATGTTTTTCACAAGGATAAAACCAGCATATTACTATGGCCTACTAGGATGCATGAGGGCATGCATCAGTTCAAGCTGGGGGGATGATGAGGCCTGAAAATGCCTCATTTTTACACTATGTTTGACATATAAAAACTGTCATATTATTAAGTTAAATGCCAAATAGTTGATTAGAATATATATTTGTTAAGTGTTTGCATGATTTTATGTTAGGAGCATTATATCTCTGTTTTTGACTATTTTCAGCATTTTGTGACTGCTTTTGCTTGATTAAGTAGCAAATAAAAATATGCATTTCAAATAGCCAAATGTGGTATGCTGATATCCATTAACTTCACAATGGTTTATGAATGTTTTCCTACCCTTCAACTTGTTTGAAGTCCACATTGAAGCCAAATTATTAGGACTATTCTAAATCTGGAAATCTATAGAAAACAACCATATAAAAATCAGCAAGCTGTCACTTTATAGGAGCACCTTGAATTTGTCAAGCAAAGCATTAGGAAATGGATGGAATAAGTTTAGAAGGACTACAGAAGACATATGATCTATTTAGAAGCATTCCCACATGGTCTAAATAGGCAGCAATAGGGTATAACAGAGCAGGGATAATTGTGCAGCACTGTTGCACTATTTCAGCATGGTTACTTGGTGAATAAAGTGTATAAATTTGGTAGCAACTTGATGTACTTATTCATGTTGATATTTGAATTATTTTTCCATGTTCTAATTTTTTGAACTTGCAAGAAATGCCAACATTTTATAATTGTGTAGCAAATCTGGAAAATGCAATAGTTTACCATATAAATTTCAGCCAGCTACCAATGAATAGCAAGGCATGGAATTCACACATAAAGAAGGATAAAAGCTATTGCAATCAGTTCCTGAGAGATAACCCACCTGAGAAAAGCAACTGAGATCACCTGAAGACCACATAGTTAGTCAATCCGAAGAGCTTCGAATTGAGTAGACATCTTCGGATTGATAGAATGCAGTTTCTTCGGATTGAGCCAGTTATCTTCGGATTGACAACAAAAAGTACTTTTTGACTTTTTGACTATTTTTTGACGGTGGAAAAAAGGAAAGAAGGTTGAGAAGGTTAAGGAAAAATATCCCCCAATTGTCTTTGTCATCCTTGCCATCCAAAAGCCACCATTCATGGGAAAAGATCAATTGATCCTCTTCTAGGATAAAACCAAGAAATGCTGCAACATAATAGGAATTGATCTGCAGGATAGAAATAGTATATTTTCTATTTGTAAATAAATCTTATGCATCTATAAAAGGATAGCTCCCATGTCGGTTGAGCTGAAGGAGAATAAGTAATAGAAAAATAGATAGTTTTCAGCTTTGTAACAATCTGTAGCAACAGAACTGTAATGCCATTTTTAGAGTAATAAATTGCAGTTCTTTTGTCATATTTTGTTCTGATTTTAAATTAGTTAAGGAGTGTTTTTCACCTCCTTCTAGATCAGGAAGTATGGGCCCACTTTCAGATCTAGAAGGAGGGATTTTATGGCAGGTTTTAATCTGTAATTTTGCTACAGCAAAATTAATAGATTGCTTGCCAGATTTCATTTTCTTGTTTTTATTTTGTATTATGTGATTGATGTTTTCTATTATGTTTGTGTACAACATTTATGTGTGTGTCAGCTGACAAATTAGATTAAACATTTATTTCTTGTTTCCTTTGCTTTCCATGTTCTGTTATTTTTATGTTTCAGCAGCTTTCAATTTCCAGTAGATTTCATTTTGTTGTCAATTCCTATAGCAGAAGCTTGACGACCTTTTGTGGCAGGGCATTGACAGGTGTTTCATTTCCAAGCATCACTTCCATTCTGCAAGAGTAAACTAGGTTTCAATTTTGCAAGTGTAATTTAGGATTTCATTTTAG
Source organism: Wollemia nobilis (assembly GCA_028583015.1). NCBI lineage: Eukaryota > Viridiplantae > Streptophyta > Pinopsida > Araucariales > Araucariaceae > Wollemia > Wollemia nobilis. Next base: position 45,429 of record JAQPPZ010004598.1, on the reverse strand, counting down.
CAACATTTCAATTTAGCAATTTCAATTATGTTATTTCAATTCTGCAAAAGTAGATTAGATTTCAATTCAGCAATTTCAATTCATGCAATTGTAGTTAACTTTAATTTTTTGAACTTAGAATTAGTTTTTATTTCTTGCAAGTTTCTGTTCTGTAGATTAGGTTTAGTGTGACACCAAAAGGCTAAACCAAATCTGTTTCACCCAATAATTGCTTGAAATCTGAATGCTTGAATTGTACTCTGCCCTAACCTTCTATCGTAGATAGCCTTGGACACCACCCCGAATTGATAAATCATTGAGATTAAATGATGAGATTAATGACACTCATCACTTCATGACTAACCATAGGGTTGAATATAGAATCTAAATAAGTTCATTGGGTTTAGTTTCCAAATACCTGGGTGATACAGTAGGCTTCTATGGATGATCTACCTGTTTATAATACTTGAAGGGGTCTAGATCAGCATCAACCACATGTAACTTACCTTCATCAATGTATTTAATGCATTGATGCACTATAGATGGAACACATTTTATGTATTTTATCCATGACCTTCCAAGTAGTATGTTGTACTATCTTGCACCCTCCAAGATGTAGAACAATATAGGTATAGTTTTTTTTCCAACTTAAACAAGTAGGATTATCATGCCTACAATGGAGGATAAAGCATCATTGAATGCTTGTAATGTGAACTTGGATGGTACAATGTGCAAGGATGGAAGGTTGAGATTTTTTAGTGAATATGTGGTAATAATGTTTATTAAGGAACCTGTGTCAATCAACACTCGCTTATAGGGGAACCTATTGATACTCACGTCGATGTGCAAAGTAGGATCTGATGAATTGGTAGGCATGGGTTTGACCTCATGATTTTGAAAGGATATAACAAGATTCTTGTACATTTGTATGTATTCCAAAAATTTGGTGAAAGCATCAAAGTCATGAGGTTGTACCTCAATGGAATCCAATATCCTCATGAAAGGTTCCCAATGCTTGGAGGACTATAATAGAAGCTCGCTCATGGCCATATTGGCTGATGGTGCATGTGAAATTTGCAAAGTTCTACTTTGGTTTGCTAAAACTTGTTTGATGGGAGTTCTGGGTGGTGAATACCATGATATAGAGGGAGTGTATACCTCCCTACTAGGCCCCCTAAAAGGTTGATTATATCTGATTTGGGCTTCAGATCAGTGTTGGCTAATTGAATAATCCACTTGATCACATGGATAACCCATTGGAATTATCTTGGTAAAGGTACCTTGGTGGTCGGGTCCTCTAAGTGAGGATTTGACCTCATGATGACTTTTAGGATATCGTGTAAGAATGATGAGATCCTCAAAATAATAACGAAGGAAACCACTATGAGGGCTCCATGCAAGAGTGAGGAGATCCTCATACATATAAAGATGGTTCTTAGGGCCTCTCCTAAGGCTTTATGCTTCACTGGATCATGAGTGAGCTTGGCTATGCATAGTTGCCATAATGTATTGACTAGGTAGACCCTGAAGGAAACCCACACTAAAGAAAATTTTGACTTCCAAAAAATGTTATAAGTGTTATATATCAAAACGATCAGTGCGATGAGCTGATCACGATGGGCTAGGACTCCAAAATATTATTTTGCCAATAGAGGCCCATGGAGAAATGCCCACTTTTAGTCATTTTTGGGAAATTTTAACCATGAAGAGTTAGGACTCAAAATTGGTAGTTTTTGGAGTTGTCTAGGCCATTTTATGACCATTTTAGTGCAGTTTTTTTTCCCTATTTTTAGCTTCTAAAATAGTGTAATCATAAAATCAACACAAATTATTTGTTATAGATCCAATTTACATGATTCAAAATCCTTTGGATATATAATAAAAAAGTAGGATCATGATTTATGATTTATGATTTAAAAAAAAAAATTAGGTTTTAGTCCTATATGGGAGGATCTTACGTTGATTACCCGATCAATAAGAAAACACCCAAAGTAGAAAATATGATTATATTTTTTAAGGATTGGATGTGTATTATTATATCCTTTAAATATTAAGAACACATAGTTAAATTATCAAATAAGCACACAAGAAAACAATGTGATTTTCTCCTTTAAATTTTAGGTGTGAATCGCTAAGTTGTTTTGTATGTTTGAATTTGGTGTTTCTTCTATTTATTTTTATTTTTTGGACTTAGAATGAGGGAACTCAACCAAGGTAGTGACTAGGGATGCTAGTTCCAAACATGAGGTCCTCAAAAGATTATAGGGTACACTTCTTAAAACCCACAATGAGTGGAGGGTTCGCCTATCTCTTCCACTCTGAAATGATAATTGTTTCCAATAGTGGGAGGGAGTTTGAACACTAGTGACCTATTACATCTAGAGAGAGTGCCCTATTATATCTAAAGTGAGGCAATCCAATGGAAGGAGGTGAAACCCAATATCACCAGTCTGAATTGGAGGTTGGTGATGAAATCCAATCTTACCAATGTTATTATGATACGTGTAAGTGTGTGTGGTTCCTTTTATGATTTAAATAAAGTAAACAATAGAGCACTCAATGATATTTAACTAAATGCAATAGAGTGATGTTTTACTTTCAGAAAATCTATATAGAAAGTAACCTAGAAGATGCAACTCTTAAATGATAACCTCCCTATTGGGTAGGCTACAAGCAAGCAAACCATACAAGGGCATCATAACTTAACTTCTTTTTTATTTTTCTTATTTTTTGTTATTTTTGTATTTATAATAAAATTAAATCTATTCTTCTACCTTTCTATAAAGCAAAGAATGCAAGAAAAACCAAATTAAATAACCTCTAAAGGTGCAAAAGGAAAATAGAGAGTTTAGGCCCTTACCTCATCATTCTAGGAGTTTGTTGTTTCTGGAAAATTGAGCAGTTTTACCTCTATTTTCTATTCACTCTAGGGTGGTAAAAATAGAATTTTTGCAACCATCATTTTTTGGGATGGATATGTATCCATCCCAAGGTGGCACAAATAGCATTTCAGGGGTCGTTTCACGCCAAAACAAGCAGTACCTACAATAGAAAAATGGTAGAAATGGAGTTAGATATTCACCAAAAGCAAAAGGGATAGGGTCCCAATATGATCACCACTGAATTAGGGAAAAGTGGTGCACCTAATTTCAAATAAAAATGTGCATCTATATCCTATTGCTTATGAGCGCCAAAATGGAAGCATGCGAGTAAAAGTGGACAAGATACATAGTTGCAAGAAATGAGATAAAAGAGAGTTTATTTATATTAATTTGGTGGATAAAATCCAAGGTTACATATATGTATCATTGAGGGATAAATATCAATAAAAATTTTACAAATTGGGTGCCCCAAGATCAAAATACTTCAAGTAAATCGGGTGCACTTCTAGTGTATTTCCTCATACCCACAATCGATATGGGAAGGCCTACGATGCCACCACTTATTTGTTTGATATTGAGGTCCTATGATCCTTACTCATGAACTATAAAGACCTGAACATGTACATAAGGAAATCATAATCATTAAATAGCAAGTTTGTATAGTAAAAACATGCAATCCCCATAGGCACTAAAAGATTAGAAAACATGAATATGAAATATGCCTATCTAAATCAACTCAAAATGACTTGAAATTGTAGAGGGGTGTAAAATAGATGGTTTTGGGAAGATATCACTGAAAAAATAACTTAAATTACATCCGTTGGTGTGTCGTAATTGCAGTGTGCTTTTCCAACCTAAAAAACCCAAAGTGAGCAATTTATGCCCCTAAACATATCCAAAATGAATGAAATTTTGAAATAATTAATAAAATGGGATTTTAAGACAACCCATGTAGTCATATTTGAAAAATCAGGCACATATCCATATGCATGTTTTGGTGGACCCTATAATCCTATAAAAACTTGAAAATGCGATATCTCATCCAATACAACTTGAAAATGCCTAAAATTTGGAAAATAGAATAATATGATAACATATAATAATAATATAATAAAATAGCAAACAAATAATGCACATATTGGTATTCGTCCCAGGGGAGTGAATTTAACTGTCACATATTAGGGGGCACCTAGGGGTGGGACACACACCAATTATGCTAAATTTTTTCCACCAATTCCATTGGGGAATGGTCCAAAACACTCTTATGGGTATTTTCATCAAATTTGCTGGATAATTTCACTTGGATTATCCAATTTTGTAAACAAATTACGCCTTTTGGATCACTCACAAACCTCTTTCGCTAGGTAGATATTTTGAGGGAAAAGGGGCACAAAAGGCGAGGGGAAATATCAGAAGCACTCCATTTCTATGTATCAAAAATCCTCACTACACTTTGTGTGGAAAAATGATCCACTTTATAGCCAAAAGAGGCTCATGTGCAAAAAGGCATGCAAGGGCATGCATGGCAGGAGGTACCATTTGGCCAAAAGGTGGCATGCATTGGAGGGGGAAGAGAATATCCCTATTTGTACTCCTGCATGTAGCATGTCATAAGGATGATGCATCCTATGACCTACATGCTTGAATAGATGGGGCAAATAGCAGTTTTTAGGTGCCATATATCCATATTTTGACTTTTTTTGGGTCAAACTTCCTATCCTTTCCACCCTGGGATGACTGCTTACAACTATCCTAGGGTGGGATGGATAGGATCTATATTCATACCAGGGTGGGACAGACAGGATTATGTAGCCAAAAATTCCCAAAAATGGGCCAGAAGATTCCAAAACCTTGCAAGAGGTGGTTAAAAATACTGTTTAGCCTCTGAGGATGTCCTAGGGGGGCAAGTGATATTGTTGAGCAAGGTACAACAACAGTATTGTCATTGTTGTCAACACAGTCAGAATAGATCTGTTGATGCAGTGGACAGGAAGTTCAAAAGCTAGTCAGATGCAGAAGACAGGAGTTCAAAGGTTACTCAGAGTATGTATAGTGATTTTCCAAGAAGACCGAAGTGGACCACTTGCAAAAGATCAAAGAAAAAGACAAGTAAGAAAAGTGTCGCGATATCGCGACATATTCAATAGGCAAGAAAAACTATCGCGATTTCACGACATGTTGGAAGAGAGAGAAGAAGAAAGGAAAACTGTCACGATTTCGCGACATGTTGGCAAGAAAGAAAAACTGTCGCGATATCATGACATGTTGGCAAGAGAAAGAAAAACTGTCATGATATCGCGACATGTTGGCAAGAAAGAAAAACGTCGCGATATCGTGACATGTTGAGAAGCTATCACGATTTCGTGACATGTTGGAGGAGAGAGAAGAAGAAAGAAAAAGTGTCACGATTTCGCGACATATTGCAAGGAAGGTTGTACGGATGAAAAAGTGTCACGATTTCGTGACATATTGCAAGGAAGGTTGTACGGATGAAAAAGTGTCACGATTTCGTGACATATTGCAAGGTTGTAAGAATGAAAAAGTGTCACGATTTCGCGACATGTTGCAGGAGAGAGAGTCCAAGAGAAAAAGTGTCACGATTTCGTGACATGTTGCAGGAGAGAGAGTCCAAGAGAAAAAGTGTCACGATTTCGCGACATGTTGCAGGAGAGAGAGTTCAAAAGAAAAAGTGTCACGATTTCGTGACATAATGTAGGAGAGAGAGTCCGAGAGAAAAAGTGTCACGATTTTGCGACATGTTGCAGGAGAGAGAGTCCAAAGAAAAAGTGTCATGATTTCACGACATAATGCAGGAGAGAGAGTCCGAAAGAAAAAGTGTCACGATTTCGCGACATGTTGCAGGAGAGAGAGTCCAAGAGAAAAAGTGTCACGATTTCGCGACATGTTGCAGGAGAGAGAGTTCGAGAGAAAAAGTGTCACGATATCGCGACATGTCGGGTTTTCACGACTCGAAGGCAAGAAAAAGCGCTAAGGAGAAAAAGTGTCGCGATATCGCGACATGTCACATTTTCGTGACCCAAAGGCAAGTAAAAGCACTAAGGAGAAAAAGTGTCACGATATCGCGACATGTCGCATTTTCGTGACCCAAAGGCAAGATAAAGCGCTAAGGAGAAAAAGTGTCACGATATCGCGACATGTCGCATTTTCGCGACCCAAAGGCAAGTTAAAGCGCTAAGGAGAAAAAGTGTCACGATATCGCGACATGTGTTTTCGTTGGTTGAAGTCGAGAAGAGTAGCAAGGAGGCAAAAGTGTCATGATATCGCGACATGTTATGTTTTCGTGGGCCAAAGCTAAGAAACAGAGCAAAGGAAAAAGTGTAGCGATATCGCTACATGTTGTATTCTCATGGGCCAAAGTTAAGAGAAAGCGTACGGAGGAAAAAGTGTAGCGATATCGCTACATGTATTCTGCAGGCCAAAGTTAAGAGAAAGCGTATGGAGGAAAAAGTGTAGTGATATCGCTACATGTTGTATTCTCGTGGGCCAAAGCTAAGAGAAAGCGTACGAAGGCGAAAGTGTCACGATATCGTGACATGTTGTGTTTTCGCGACAACAGCAACAGAAGAGTTATAGGGGCAGTTGAAGCCGACGAAGACCGATGTAAGCCGACAAAGATTAGGGTTTGCAGTCGACTAAGATTAGGGTTGCAACCAACTAAGATCAGGGTTTACAACCAACTAAGATTAGGATTTTGATCTTGAAAATATTGTTATAAAAGGAAGGCTGTTTGAAGAGTTGAAGGGTGATTAGTGCGAAGTTTGGAGACAGTGCGCAGAGTGCGAAGTTTGGTCATAGTGTGCAGTGTGCAAGTCGTCGAATGCGTGTCGAAGTGTGAAATGTGGTCGTAAGAGCGCAGAAAGCATAGAAGCGGCGTGATGATGGCGAAGTGCACAAAGTGAGCGAAGAGTGGTATCGAATTGTCTTAAGTGTGGCTGTGATTGCATAGAGAAAGTAGAAGGTGCAGAGTGCACGAAAGAGAGAAGATGATTGTAAAGTTTGACTGTGTCGGAGCAGAGTGTGCGAAGTGATTGCATAGAGAGTGCAAAGTGCATAGAGAATGCAAAGGTGAAGTAGACCAGTCAGGGTCTTGTAAAAGTGAAGGTATCTTACTATCAATCTTCTAGTTTCAGAATTGAAGTCCAAGTTGGTGCTTGGCATCAGGGGTTGGTGCTCCTTCCAGTAGGTGCTGGTAAATCAGGGGTTGGTGCTCCTTTCTATTGGTGCAGATAAATCAGGGGTTGGTGCTCCTTCCAGTGGGTGCTGGTAAATTGTTTGTAAAGTTGTTTCTTTGCAAAGGCTAGATTTGGATGGTAGTCCAAGAAGTCATTCTTGAGGAGTAGCCAAATTGGTGAACCTCGTTAAATCTTGTGTTGTGTGATGTTCTCTTGTGATACTTGCTTTATCTGGTTTTAAGGTTTCATTATTTAAGTTTTAAGAGCTATGAATTTAAGATTAAAAGTCTACACTGATTCACCCCCCCTCTCAGTGCCATTGTAAGACTAACAATTGGTATCAGAGCCAAGTTCCCTTCGAAGGCTAAATCAGTCAGGGTTGATCTTGGATTAGTATGCAATGGGTAAGAAGAATAGATCCTCCTCCAAAAGGGCATCTCAGTCAGTTTCAGTTCCTGTGGAAGAGAAAATTGAACCAGAAAAGGTTGAAGACTTCTCATCAAACCAAGCACCTTTGTTTGATGGAACAAATTACGCGATCTGGAGAATCAGGATGAAAGTATATCTTTGTGCTTTGGGATACGACATCTGGGATTCAGTAAACAGTGAATACACAATACCCATCACTCCTCCAATCGATGTTACTGGTAAGAATCTGTTTGAGAATGACTCAAAAGCAAATGATGCTATCAGGTGCGATTTAGTACACAGTGAACTGGTAAAGATCATGAGTTGTAAAACAGCAAAAGAAATATGGAACAAACTGAAGAGTATTCATGAAGGAGACGATGAGATCAAGGAGGCTAAATTACAAACACATCAAGCTCATTTCGAAGCCATAAAGTTGAATGACGATGAGAACATAAAAGCATATATGTTGAGAGCTAATGAAGTCCTAGAGGATGATTCTAAAAAGGAAACAGGTGGAGATCTTTTCTTAACACTCGAAGAAGAAACAGAAAAGGAACAGGAATGTGATGAAGAAGAAATTGATGGAGAAATAAATTTGAAAGAGGAATTACTTGTAGCTCTGGATGATTTGAAGATAGAAAGAAAAAGGAATAAGGAAATCTCAAGAAAGCTTGAGGATGCAAATGAAATAATAACCAGTTTGAAAGTACAGGTAGAAGAATTCAAAAGGATTGAAGAAACTCTCAGGTCACAGTTCAATGAGAAAGAGATTGGTTGCTGCAAACAAGAGGAAGAGATTGTCTTATTGAAGAAACAACTAGAAGAGGCCAATACAAATCTCAAATTTGAGAAAAGCACAGAGTTGCTAGATAAAATGATAAGCCAACAAAGAAGCTCCACGGATAGGCGTGGTCTTGGATATGAAGCTGAACAACCTTCGTCTTCCAACTCTGCAGAGAATAAGAAGTTCATTGTTGAAGGACCAAAGCAAGAAAAGCTTGAAGCTGAATTTTCAAAAGGAAGAAAATATCAAAGGAGATCTACAGCAAAGCAACCACAACAAAAGAGGTTCTATCACTCTCACTCTATTCATAATAATAATACTTTTAATGGCTATTGTTTCAGATGCAACTAGTATGGTCACAAGGCAATTTATTGTGGATTGAATAATAAATCAAAGAGTTATGCTGGTAGAAATACTTCTGCATTTCTGAGTGAACAATATGTACAATGTTTTCAATGTAATGGTCATGGGCACATAGCAAGGTCTTGTCCAAGCATTTTTGTATCTAATCTAAGGCAAAACAATAGATTTCATCAGACACAAAGAACGCAACACAGACAGGGAATAAATCAGGTACATAAAAAGGAAAATAATCATTCATCAAGGATGCACAAGAGACAACCACACAAGAGAAATGTTCGAGTTCATGAAAAGGTGCAAAACAGGGATGTAGTTGAAAAATCCAAGCCCGAGTTCAAGAAAGTTTGGAGAAAGATAGAAGAAAGGAAATCATGTCTCCTTGGTCTGAAGGAGACTACTCCGATATTGCACTAAGCAACTCCAGGTAGCACATCCTTAGGGGGAGCAATCTTGAAGTTCCATTTTAATGCTCCTATGTATTTGTTTGATTACCTGAGGATGAAAGGCAAGTAGTCAGGGAAGTTGTTGTATAGTTGTCAAAGTGTGTTTTTAGTTCATATAGTTTGTGGAAGTGCCATGAAGGGTGGTGATTAAATTGAGAGTTGTCTTTATTGGTAGTATTGCTATATGTCATTGTTGTACTGGTGATGGCTCTTACTGCCACTGACCAAAGTTAAGGATTATAGCAGTTCAGATAATTTGGTTAGTGAAAGAATGTTGCTCTAGCCGCATCTATGTGTTTCGATAAAAGCAGTATGTATTTGAACTACACATTGACGTGAAGATTGTTAGATCTATTATGATGTTGGTGAAAAATATTGAAGTCTGATCATTGATTCATGTTTAGCTCATCAAGATGAGCAACTTTGCTTTGTGAATCTTACCTATCCGAGGTCCAGAAGTATGAGTTTGAGTAAGGTGCACCATAGTTGGCTGTGAAGTGTTTAACAAAATATTGTCTCCTGATTCGAACAGTTGAAAGTAAAGTGTGACCAGCGGTGACTATAGAAAACATAGACCAAGTTGAAAATGTAAAAAGGGATTTGGTTTGTGTTGTGATACAAGGTTTGATGCTTGCACAGAGTTGGCAGTAAAATTGCAGTGTCGATACAGTGTTGGACAAAAGTTGGTACAAGTGTGAGTCACTTGTCAATTTTGTTGACAAATGTGAAATCAGCGTTTTTGAATGGGAAGCTTGAAGAAGAGGTTTATATTGAGCAGCCAGATGGTTTCCAGCTTGATGATGATCCCAACTTGGTTTGTAAGTTGAAGATATATGGCTTGAAACAGGCACCCCAAGCATGATATGCAAGGCTAGACAACTATCTCACTCAACAAAGGTTTAAGAAAGGGTGCAAGTTGAGCAAGAATGACAAATCTCCACCTGTTGATCAAATCATGTACAGATCTATGATTGGAAGCTTACTATACCTGACAGCTATCAGACCAGTTATTTTGTAGGCAGTATGCATGGTAGCACGATTTCAGGCTAATCCCAAAGAGACTCATGTGACAACATTATGGTGATTGATTTCTGAAATATCATTGAAGGGAAAATGATTGTTTGTGGTTTCCTTTTTGGAAAGTAGTTGGTTGAATGCATTAAGGTTTTCTGAATTGAGAGTTGTGTTTAACCTTGTGTTATAAGCACAGTGGTTTAAGCCCATTGGTTGTGAAAGAACTTGAGTTAGAAAAGAACATGAGTATCATTGTTATGTGATATTTGTGGTTGAGCATTGTTGGAATTATTTGAGTTTGTTGATACATACTTGGACTAGGGCTGTGTGAGAGAGAGTTGTCACTTGAGCATGATTGATTGAGCCTTTGAGAAGGCCTTTGGGAAATATTTAAGGACAATGCTGGGTCAGATTTCTAAAGCAGATTTGGGCAAGTTCTTGGTGAGATTGCTAGAGAAGATTCGAACAAGTTCTTAGTGAGCTTGGTGGAGCAGATTTGGACAGGTTTTTCATGAGCCTGTTATTCAGCATTGGACAAGTTCTATGTGAGCTTGTTAAGCAGGTTCTGTGTGAGCCTATTGAGCAGGTTCTTAGTGAGCCTATTGACTGAGCTTTGGAGGTGACAGAGTACAGAGGTCAGAGTCTCAATGGATAGAAATCTAGCAGCCAACATAGTTGAAGATAGATCTGAGTGAGGATTCTTCAAGTGAAGAAGAGGTCCACCAGTCAGTACAATAGAGAGACAAAGTCTTCTATAATATCACAAGGGTACTATGGAGTATGGGTTATGGTATCCTAAAGATGCAAATTGGGCAAGATGTGTAGATGACAGAAAGAGTACCAGTGGAGGTGCATTCTATCTTGGAGATAGATTGGTCACGTAGAATAGTAAGAAACAAGAGTCAGTTTCCTTATCCACAACAGAGGCAGAATATATTGCAGTGACAATGTGTTGTACGTAGGAGAAAGTTGCAGAAAGTGAGGTTAAGTTGGATTTTTATTCCAACAAACAGATTGTGAAGTGGTCACGTTTCCCAAGAATTGACTAGCTATCGGGATCACATTCTCAGGGGGAGCATTTGTGTATTTGTTTATCTTTTTGCTCATGTTTGTAATTTTTGCTAACTATAATAATTTGTGCCTAAGAATGTTGTGCATAGACTCAGGGGGAGTCTGCAGTAGCCCTTTGGTATTATTGTCAAAGGGGGAGAAGAATTATAGGAAAATTGCACATGTGTTGCCAACAATTCCAAAGGGGGAGATTGTTGAGCAAGGTACAACAACAGTATTGTCATTGTTGTCAACATAGTCATAATAGATCTGTTGATGCAGTGGATAGGAAGTTCAAAAGCTAGTCAGATGCAGAAGACAGGAGTTCAAAGGTTACTCAGAGTATGTACAGTGATTTTCCAAGAAGACCGAAGTGGACCACTTGCAAAAGATCAAAGAAAAAGACAAGTAAGAAAAGTGTCGCGATATCGCGACATATTCAAGACTAAGAAAAGATTGTCATGATTGCATGACATGTTGGAAGAGAGAAGAAGAAAGGAAAACTGTCGTGATTTCATGACATGTTGGAAGAGAGAGAAGAAGAAAGGAAAACTGTCACGATTTCATGACATGTTGGAAGAGAGAGAAGAAGAAAGAAAAACTGTCATGATTTCGCGACATGTTGGCAAGAAAGAAAAACTGTCATGATATCACGACATGTTGGCAAGAAAGAAAAACTGTCACGATATCGCGACAAGTTGGCAAGAAAGAAAAACTGTCGTGATATCGCGACATGTTGAGAAGCAAGAAAAACTGTCGCGATTTCGTGACATGTTGGAGGAGAGAGAAGAAGAAAGAAAAAGTGTCGCGATTTCGTGACATGTTGCAAGAGAAGGTTGTACAGACGAAAAAGTGTCGCGATTTCGCAACATATTGCAAGGAAGGTTGTACGGAGAAAAAGTGTCGTGATTTTGTGACATATTGAAGGAAGGTTGTACGGACGAAAAAGTGTTATGATTTCACGACATATTGCAAGGAAGGTTGTATGAATGAAAAAATGTCACGATTGCATGACATGTTGCAAGAGAGAGAGTCCGAGAGAAAACGTGTAACGATTTCATGACATATTGCAAGAGAGAGAGTCCAAAAGAAAAAGTGTCACGATTGCATGACATAATGCAGGAGAGAGAGTCTAAGAGAAAAAGTGTCACGATTTCATGACATGTTGTAGGAGAGAGTCCGAAAGAAAAAGTGTCACGATTTCATGACATAATGTAGGAGAGAGAGTCCAAAAGAAAAAGTGTCACGATTTCGTGACATGTTGCAGGAGAGAGAGTCCAAGAGAAAAAGTGTCACGATTTCGTGACATGTTGCAGGAGAGAGAGTCCGAGAGAAAAAGTGTCGTGATATCGACATGTCGGGTTTTCGTGACCCGAAGGCAAGAAAAAGCGCTAAGGAGAAAAAGTGTCACGATATCATGACATGTCACATTTTTGCGACCCAAAGGCAAGTAAAAGCACTAAGGAGAAAAAGTGTCACGATATCACGACATGTCACGTTTTCGTGACCCAAAGGCAAGATAAAGTGCTAAGGAGAAAAAGTGTCACGATATCGTGACATGTCGCATTTTTGTGACCCAAAGGCAAGTTAAAGCGCTAAGGAGAAAAAGTGTCGCGATATCACGACATGTGTTTTCGCTGGTTGAAGCCGAGAAGAGTAGCAAGGAGGAAAAAGTGTCACGATATCGCGACATGTTATGTTTTTGCGGGGCCAAAGCTAAGAAACAGAGCAAAGAGAAAAAGTGTAGCGATATCGCTACATGTTGTATTCTCGTGGGCCAAAGTTAAGAGAAAGCATACGGAGGAAAAAGTGTAGCGATATCGCTACATGTTGTATTTCTCGTGGGCCAAAGCTAAGAGAAAGTGTACAGAGGAAAAAGTGTCGCGATATTGCTACATGTTGTATTCTCGTGAGCCAAAGCTAAGAGAAAGCATACGAAGGTGAAAGTGTCACGATATCGCGACATGTGTTTTCGTGGCAACAACAACAGAAGAGTTACAGGGGCAGTTGAAGCCGACGAAGACCGATGTAAGCCAACAAAGATTAGGGTTTGCAACCGACTAAGATTAGGGTTGCAACCGACTAAGATCAGGGTTTACAGCCGACTAAGATTAGGATTTTGATCTTGAAAATATTGTTATAAAAGGAAGGCTATTTGAAGAGTTGAAGTGGGATTAGTGCGGTTTTTGGAGAAAGGGGAAGTTGCGAGTGTGTCAGTGTGCAAGTCGTCGAATGCATGTCGAAGTGTGAAATGTGGCCGTAAGAGCGCAGAAAGCGTAGAAGCGGCGTGATGATGGTGAAGTGCACAAAGTGAGCGAAGAGTGGTATCGAATTGTCTTAAGTGCGGCTATGATTGCACAGAGAAAGTAGAAGGCGCAGAGTGCACGAAAGAGAGAAGACGATTGTAAAGTTCGACTGTGTCGGAGTAGAGTGTGCGAAGTGATTACATAGAGAGTGCAGAGTGCACAGAGAATGCAAAGGTGAAGTAGACCAGTCAGGGTCTTGTAAAAGCGAAGGTATCTTACTATCAATCTTCTAGTTTCAGAATTGAAGTCCAAGTTGGTGCTTGGCATCAAGGGTTGGTGCTCCTTCCAGTAGGTGCTTGGTAAATCAGGGGTTGGTGCTCCTTTCTATTGGTGTAGATAAATCAAGGGTTGGTGCTCCTTCTAGTGGGTGCTGGTAAATTGTTTGTAAAGTTGTTTCTTTGCAAAGGCTGGATTTGGATGGTAGTCCAAGCAGTCATTCTTGAGGAGTAGCCAAATTGGTGAACCTCGTTAAATCTTGTGTTGTGTGATGTTCTCTTGTGATACTTGCTTTATCTGGTTTTAAGGTTTCATTATTTAAGTTTTAAGAGTTGTGAATTTAAGATTAAAAGTCTACACTGATTCACCCCCCCTCTCGGTGCCATTGTAAGACTAATAGTTTTTAGGTGCCATATATCCATATTTTGACTTTTTTTGGGTCAAATTTCCTATCCTTTCCACCTTGGGATGACTGCTTACAACTATCCTAGGGTGGGATGGATAGGATCTATATTCATCCCAGGGTGGGACAGAAAGGTTTATGTAGCCAAAACTTCCCAAAAATGGGCCAGAAGCTTCCAAAACCTTGCAAGAGGTGGTTAAAACTATTGTATAGCCTTTGAGGCTGCCCTAGGGGGCCAAGTGATATCAAATTAGCCATTTTTCATGGATGCCTAATCATATTTACCATATTTTAGTGTCTACAACATGAATAAAAAAAATGGGACTCATGTAAGCCAAACAATACACCATGCCTAGATGGACATGATAAAATTGGTGGAGGAAATTTTGAGGGTAGGTGCCTGATAAACCCTCGAACATCTCCAAACATTTTTAGATCATTTGGAGAAACATATATCCTAGTGCATCCTTATGTGTGAATGAGATTTTTAGCAAGCGATTGTGAGAGTTTTTCATATGGATTGAGTGCAAGCAGTTCCATAGGTTGTTTTTTGGGGCCTTCACGCCCTAGTGGCCAACATTTTTATGGTTTTTGCTGAATATTTTAGAAGGATATGTTGCAGGGGACCCAATATGGGTTAAAAATTTTTATTTCAATAGATCATGCAGTGAACTTGATTGACAATGGCTTCTAATTTTTTGCACAAAATAAAAATGAAAAGCATACCTTTCCTCGATGTCTAGGGCATGGATTAAAGAGATCGCAAAACAAGCTTCAAGCAGCTGATCAAAAAATAGTTTAGATCTCAAGTGAATTTGGTTCTAAGGTGCACTCCCAAAATAATTCCATAATGGAAATACCTTTCAAGGGTAAGTATTTCTAATACTTGGCCTCAAAAAATAATTTTAGGAATATTTGCCATGGTGGAAAACCTTAGTCTAATGCTAACATTAATCTTAGGGGTTCCCATAAACCTCTAAGAATATCTAATATTGATTTGAGGAAAAATGAGTCAGGATGTCTTAGAATAGCTGATGGAAATCCTATTGTTCAGATTGATATGGGTGACATTCAGACTAGCATTAAATATATAGAAAAAATAGGACTAACTTGTTGTTTCTTGGGTTTTCATCCGAGCCTATCTACTTTCAAATTCTAGGCTGCAAAAAGCTGTAAAACTAAAGGTGAGCTACAAATATCTATTTATCCAAATGGTCATTTTATTGCTTTATTTTCTAAAAATGAAGATACAGAGAAAACATTTCAAGGGGATCCCTACTTCTTTGGAAGGGTAAATATTTTTATGAAGATCTAGCATACTAAATTTAATGTTGAAGAAGAGATGCCTTCCACAGGTCTTGTGTGGGTTAGACTCTTTGGCCTCCTAATTGAATTATGGAATTTGGCTATTTTTTCTTCAATTGGAAAATTATTTGGGAACTTTAATTATGAATTTTGATTGTAATCAAACATTTGAACATATTATTTATGCTTATATTGTTTTTTAATGGGCTTTGACAAACCCCTACCTAAAAAAGTCACTTTACAGTTTGGGAAGGACACTTGGGAGCAAGTAGTGGACTATGAGAACATTCCTTTTCATTGTAGAATTTGCCATGAATGTGGCCATTTAGCTACTATTTTACCAAATAAAATTCCAAATCAAAAGAAAGAAGATATAAATTCAATAGGTTTCCAAATGTCTAAGAAGAAGAACACTAAAAAAAACCAGTTATGAAGGATCAATCAAGGTTATCAGCTAATATGTTTGAAATCCTTTCCAAAAATTATGCCCTAGGTGAGGAAGAGGAAATAATGGAAATAGAATTCTTAGAAAAATAATTTAGAGATGAAAGGAATAACTCAGAGACAAACCAACAAATCAAAAAATTTCAACAAAAAGGGAGAAAATATACACAAGAAAATAAATATTTTAAAATTTGAGACTTCAAATAATATACATCCCAAGATAGACTTTGTTGAACCTTCCAGCAACACTTTGGCTTTGTACAAGGATTCTTCAAGGTTAGAAGAAATCTTGGATTCAATTAGAGTAATTCAAGAAATAGGAAAAAAAATATTGTTGATGGATTCTAATCAAAAGGTAGGTTGTAAGACCAATCAACATCATATGGTAAAATAAGGTGAAAAGCTTTTAGAGGAAGGTAATATTAATTCCCTTATCAACTATTTTAGCCCCAGTATTAATGAATATCATCACTTGGAATATTAGAGGACTCAAAGGGAGTATTTAAAAATAAAATGAAATTAGAAGAATGATTCAGATAAACCATCCACATATTGTTTTCCTTCAAGAAACAAAGATATCAATAGAGAAAATGGATTCAATTGCTAGTAAAATCTGGCCAGCTAGAAAATTTATTTCCTTTAGTTTCTAAGGGAATTCTAGTG
Organism: Wollemia nobilis; assembly: GCA_028583015.1. NCBI lineage: Eukaryota > Viridiplantae > Streptophyta > Pinopsida > Araucariales > Araucariaceae > Wollemia > Wollemia nobilis. The sequence goes on along the minus strand of JAQPPZ010004598.1, from coordinate 28,976 downwards.
GTATCGCTTACCTTTGGGACCTAAATCATTATGTCGATGACTCACTTGTAACTCCACATTGGCTACCCTATCCAAGATATGTTGTGGAACTAGCAGAGGTGATGACTAGATGACTATTGAGGAAGTTGGATGACAACTAATAGGTGGAGGTGAATTGGGTGTGGAAGCTAGGAGACAATTGATCTAAGGTGGATTAAAAGTCCCTAATGTCTAAGCAGATGTGGGTGCTTCATGATTATTGGAGCAAGTGAGTATATCCACATGTTATTTTTATTTATTTAGCTCAGGCTTATGTTCCAACTCAGAGTGTTCAACTGTGGTAGTTGGATTAACCTCACTTTGGTGTAGGGGGTATACTTATTCTTGATTTTATGGATATGTTGAGTGATATGGAGTAGGTGTGACCAAATCCATCAATGGTATCTCCTAGGGTATGTATGGAATGTTGGATGGAGTTGCAAGTGGCATAGATGGATTTAGAGGACTTTGGCTTTCTGTCATCACATTTATCATTCCCACAAACTCATGATAAGATGAATTTGCATTGGGAAAAGTCATGACTACCTCATCAAATTTTCCAAGGTGATCTACTTGGCCACCATATTCAGGGGGTGCATCAGGAATGCTATCAATGGGTGGTGACTTAATAGGAGGACTACCTAGATTCTTTATCAACTCGATGATAGGTGTGAATGTAACATTGGGTACTATGCAGTCATCATGCTCTAGGTGTATCAACTAAAATATGTCCTCAAGAATGATATGACTTGATTCATCCATATTGGGAAGGTCTTCTATAAATGTATTGATGATAGCTGTGGGAGATTCTATAATTGGTTCTTCTGAATATTCCTTGCTTGAAGAAATAGAGAATGGTACTAGTTGTGGTGGAGGTAGCTTCACTAATAACCATAAGGTTGAATCTAGACTCTAAATAAGGTCATTGGGTTTAGTGTCCAAATATCTGGTTGATACAGCAGGCTTATGTGGAGGATCTACCTATTTATAATACTTGAAGGGGTCTAGATCAACATTAACCACATGTACCTTACCTTCATCAATGTATTTAATGCATTGATGCACTATATATGGAACACATTTTATGTCTTTTATCCATGACCTTCCAAGTAGTATGTTGTACTATATTTCAAACTCCAAGATGTAGAACAATGTAGGTATAGTTTTTTGTCCAACTTCAAAAAGTAGGATTATCCTACCTACAATGGAGGACAAGGCATCATATAATGCTTGCAATATGAAATTGGATGGTACAATGCACGAGGATGGAAGGTTGAGATGTTTTAGTGAAGTTGTGGTAACAATGTTTATTGAGGAACCTGTATCAACCAACACTCACTTATAGGGGAACCTATTGATACTCACAACAATGTGCAAATTAGGATTTTATGAATTGGTAGGCATGGGTTTGACCTCATTATTTTGAAAGGATATAACAGGATTCTTGGAAATTTGTATGTATTTCAAAAATTTGGTGAAAGCATTAGAGTCATGAGTTTGTACCTCAATGGAATACAAGATCCTCATGAAATGTTCCCAATGCTTGCAATACTGTAATAGAAGATCGCTCATGGTCATATTGGCTGATGGTGCATGTGAAATTTGTACAATTCTACTATGGGTTGCTAAAACTTGTTGGATGGGATTTATGTGTGGTGAAGAGCACGATATAGAGGAAGTGTAGACCTCCCTACAAGGCCCCATAAAAGGCTGATTATATCTAGTTTGGGCTTCAAATCAGTGTTGGGTACCTAAATAATCCACTTGATCACTTGGATAACCAATTGACATTATCCTAGTAAAGTTACCTTGGTGGTTAGGTCCTCTCAGTGAGGATTTGACCTCATGATGACTTTTAGGATATCGTGCAGGAATGATGAGATCCTCAGAAGAATAGTGAAGGCAACTACTATTAGGGCTCCATGCAAGAGTGAGGAGATATTCATACCTATAACGATGGTTCTCAGGGCCTCTCCTAAAGTTTTTTGCTTCACTGGATCATGAGTGAGATTGGCTATGCATAGTTGCCATAATGTATTGACTAGGTATAACCTTAAGGAAACCCACACTAAAGAAAATTTTGACTTCCAAAAAAGGTTATAAGTATTATATATCAAAATGATCAATGCGACGAGCTGATCACGATGGGCTAGGACTCCAAAATATTATTTGGCCAACTGGGGCCCATGGAGAAATGCTCTATTTTAAGAATTTTTGGGAAATTTTGAACCATGAAGAGTTAGGACTCAAAATTTCTATGAGAGGTGTAGAAGGAGCTAAGACAACAAAATAAATTTGGTAGTTTTCAGAGTTGTCTAGGCCATTTTATGAGCATTTTAGTCTAATATTTTCCCTATTTTAGCTTCGAAAATAGAGTAATCATAAAATCAACATAAATTATTTGTTATAGATCCAATTTTAATGATTCTCAATCCTTTGGATGTAGAATTAGAAAGTAGGATCATGATTTATGATTCACGATTTAAAAAAAAAAAAATAGGGTTTAGTCTTATATGGTAGGATCTTACATTGATTACCCGATCAATAAGAAAACACCCAAAGTAGACAATATGATTATATTTTTTAAGGATTGTATGTGTATTATTATACCCTTTAAATCTTAATAACACACAATCAAATGATCAAATAAGCACATAAGCAAACAATGTGATTTTCTCCTTTAAATTTTAGGTGTGAATCCCTAAGTTGTTTTGTGTGTTTCAAATTGTTGTTGCTTCTGTTTTATTGTTTTTTTTGGACTTAGAATGAGGGAAATAAACCAATATGGTGACTAGGGATTCTAGTTCCAAACATGAGGTCCTCAAAAGAGTCTAGGGTACACCGCGTAAAACCCACAATGAGTGGAGGGTTCGCTTATCTCTTCCACTCTAAAATGATATGTGTTTCCATTAGTGGGAGGGAGTTTGAACACCACTGAACTATTCCATATTAAGAGAGTGCCCCATTATATCTAATGTGAGGCAATCCAATAGAAGGAGGTGAAACCCAATATCACTAGTCTGAATTGGAGGTTGGTGATGAAATCCAATCTTACCAATGTTATTGTGATGTGTAAGTGTGTGTGGTTCCTTTTATGATTTAAATAAATTAAACAATAGAGAACTCAATGATATTTAACTAAATGCAAGAGAATGATATTTTACTTTAATAAAATCTATATATAAAGTAACCTAGAAGATGCAACTCTTAAATGATAACCTACTTATTAGGTAGGCTACAAGCAAGCAAACCATACAAGGACATCATAACTTAATTTCTTTTTTATTTTCCTTATTTTTTGTTATTTTTGTATTAATAATAAAAACAAATCTATTCTTATGCCTTTATAGCAAGTAAATAATTCAAGAAAAACCAAATGAAATAACCTCTAAAGGTGCAAAAGGAAAATAGAGAGTTTAGGCCCTTACCTCATCATTCTAGGAGTCTGTTGTTTCTGGAAAATTGAGCAGTTTTACCTCTATTTTATATTTAGTATAGGGTGGGATGAATATAATTTTTGCAACCATACTAGGATTGGATGGATATGTATCCATCCAAAGGTGGCACAAATAGCATTTCAGGGGTTGTTTTAGGCCAGAACGAGTAGTACCTGCAACAAAAAGGGTAAAAATGGAGTTAGATATTCACCCAAAGCAAAAGGGATAGGGTCCCACTATGATCACCACTGAAGTAGGGGAAAAATGGTGCACATAACTCTGAATAACAATGTGCATCTATATCCTGTTGCTTATGAGCACCAAAATGGAAGCATGAGAGTACAAGTGGACAAGATACCAAATTGCAAGAAATGAGATAAAAGAGAGTTTTATTTATATTAATTTGGAAGATAAAATCCAAGGTTACATAGATGTCCCCTTGAGAGATAAATATCGATAAAAATTTTACAAATTGGGTGCCCCAGGATCAAAACCCTTCAAGTAACTCGGGTGCACTTCCAGTATCTTTCCTCATACCCACAATCGAGGTGGGCAGGCCTACGATGCCATCACTCATTTATTTGATAGTGATGTCCTATGATCCTTCCTAATGAACTATAAATACCTAAACCTACATACAAGGAAATCATAATCATTAAATAGTAAGTGTGTATAGTAAAAACATGTAATCCCCACAGGCACTAAAAGACTAGAAAACATGAATATGTAAGATGCCTATCTAAATCAACTAAAAATGACTTGAAATTATAGAGGGGTGTAAAATAGATGGTTTTGAAAAGATATCACTAAAAAAAGAACCTAAATCACATATGATGGTGTGCCATAATTGCAATGCACTTTTCCAACCTACAAAACCCAAAGAGAGCAATTTTTATCCCTAAACATATACAAAAGGAATTAAAATTGGAAAGAATGCATAAAATGGGATTTTAAGACAACCCATGTGGTCATATTTACAAAATCAGGCACATATCCATGTGCATGCTCTGGTGGACCCTATAAGCCTACAAAAACTTGAAAATGTGATATCTCATCCAATACAACTCAAAAAATACCTAAAATTTGGAGAATAGAATTATATGATAACATATAATAATAATATAAAAAATAGTAAATAAATCATGCAAATATTTGTATTTTTCCCAAGGGTGAATTTAACAATCACAGATTGAGGGGTGCCCAAGGGTGGGACGCACACCAATTATGCTAACTTTTTGCCACCAATTCCTTTATAGAATGGTCCAAAACACTCTCATGGGTATTGTAATCAAATTTGGTGGATAAATTCACTCGGATGATTGGTTTTGTAAACAAATTGCGCCTCTTGGATCACTCGTAAACCTCCTTCGCTAGGTAGATATTTCGAGGGAAAAGGGCTACAAAAGGTTAGGGGAAATATTGGAAGCACTCCATTTCTATGTATAAATAATACTCACTATACTTTGTGTGGAAAAATGGTCCACTTTATAGCCAAAATAGGCTCATGTGCAAAAAGGCATGCAAGGGAATGCATGGCAGGAGGTGCCATTTGGTCAAAAGGTGGCATGCATTAGAGGGGGAAGAGAATATCCCTATTTTGACTCTTACATGTAGCATGTCATAAAGATCCTATATCCTATGACCTGCATGCTTGAATAGATGGGGTAGATAGTAGTTTTTGGGTGCCATATATCCATATTTTGATTTTTTTTGGGTCAAACTTGCTATTCGTCCCACATTTGAATGGCTAATTACCACTATCCCAGGGTGGGATGTATAGAATCTATATTCATCCCAGGGTGGGATGGACAGGATTATGGAGCCAAAAATTTCTAAAAATGGTCCAGAAGCTTCCAAAACATTGCAAGAGGTGGTTAAAACTACTTTATAGCCTCTTAGGGCTGCCCTAGGGGGCCAAGTGATATCAACTTAGCCATTTTTCATGGATGCCTAATCATATTGACCATATTTTAGTGTCTACAACATGAATAAAAAAATGGGACTCATGTAAGCCAAACAATACACCATGCCTAGATGGACATAATAAAATTGGTGGAGGAAATTTTGAGGGTAGATGCTTGATAAACCCTAGAACATCTCCACCAATTTTTAGATCATTTGGAGAAACATATATCCTAGTGCATCCTTATGTGTGAATGAGAATTTTAGCAAGTGACTGTGTCAGGTTTTCATCTGGATTGAGTGCAAGAAGCTCCATAGGTTGTTTTTTGGGGCCTTCGCGCCCTAGTGTCCAACATTTTTGTGGTTTTTGCTCAATATTTTAGAAGGATATGTTGCAGAGGACCCAATATGGATTAGAATTTTTTATTTCAATAGATCATGCAATGAACTTGATTGACAATGGATTCTAATTTGTTGCATAAAATAAAAGTGAAAATCATACCTTTCCTCGGTGTCTAGGGTATGGATTAAAGAGATCACAAAACAAGCTTCAAGCAGCTAATCAAAAAATAGTTTATATCTCAAGTGAATCTAGTTCTAAGGTGCACCCCCAAAATAAATCCACAACATAAATCCCTTTCAAGAGCAACTATTTCTAAGTCTCGTCCTAAAAAAATAATTTTAGGAATGTCCTCCATGGTGGAAAACCTCAGTCTAATGTTAACATTAATATTAGGGGTTCCCATAAACCTCTAAGAATACCTAATATTGATTTGAGGAAAAATGAGTCAATATGTCTTAGAATAGCTTATGGAAATCCTATTTTTAAGCTTGATATGGGTGACATTCAGACTAGCATTGAAGATCTAGAAAAAAGAGGACTAACTTGTTGTTTCTTGGGTTTTCGTCTGAGCCTATCTACTTTCAAATTTTGGGCTGCAAAAAGCTGTAAAACTAAAGGTGAGCTACAAATCTCTATTTATCCAAATGGTTATTTTCGTGCTTTATTTACTAATAATGAAGATACAGAGAAAGTATTTCAAGGGGGTCCCTACTTCTTTGGAAGGGTAGAGATTTTTATGAAACTCTAGCATACTAAATTTAATGTTGAAGAAGAGATGCCTTCCATAGGTCCTGTGTGGGTTAGACTCTTTGGCCTCCAAATTGAATTATAGAATTTGACTATTTTTTCTTCATGTGGAAAATTATTTGGGAACTTTAATGATGAATGTTGACTGTAATAAAACATTTGAACATATTATTTATGCTTAGATTTGTGTTTTAATGGACTTTGACAAACCCCTACCTAAAAAAGCCACTTTACAATTTGGGAAGGACACTTGGGAGCAAGTAGTGGACTATGAGAAAATTCCTTTTGATTGTAGAATTTGCCATGAATGTGGCCATTTAGCTAGTGTTTTCCCAAATAAAATTTCAAATCAAAAGAAAGAAGATATAAATTCAATACGTTTCCAAATTTCTAAGAATAAGAACACTAAAAAAAATAGGTATGAATGATCAATCAAAGTTATCAGTTAAAATGTTTGAAATCCTTTCCAAAAATGATGCCCTATGTGAGTAAGAGGAAATAATGGAAATAGAAGTCTCAGAAAAATAATTTAGAGATGAAAGGAATAACTTAGAGACAAACCAACAAATCAAGAAATTTCAACAAAAAGGGAGAAAATATACACAAGAAAATCAATATTTTAAATGTTGAGACTTCAAATAATATAGGTCCCAAGATAGACTATGTTGAACCTTCTAGCAACACTTTGGCTTTGTACATGGATTATTCAAGGTTAGAAGAAATCTTGGATTCAATTAGAGTAATTCAAGAAATAGGAAAAAAAATATTGAAGATGGATTCTAATAAAAAGGCAGGTCGTAAGACCAATCGACATCATATGGTAAAAGAAGGTGAAAATATTAGAGGAAGGTAAGATTAATTCCCTTATCAACTATTTTAGCCCCAGTATTAATGAATATCATCACTTGGAATATTAGAGGACTCAAAGGAAGTATTTAAAAAAAAAATGAAATTAGAACAATGTTTCAGATAAACCATCCACATCTTGTTTTCCTTCAAGAAACAAAGATGTCAATAGAGGAAATGGATTCAATTGCTAGTAAAATCTAGCTAGCTAGAAAAGTTGTTTCCCTTAGTTCCCAGGGGAATTCTAGTGGCATTGCTTACATTTGGGACCTAAAATAGGTAGTTATTCATCATATTAGACATTCCAACCAAATTATGCTTTGCATAACTGTTTATACCCCAAATTATTTGGAGGAAAATAGAATATAGTAGAAGGATATAAATTATATTATATCTCTTTTTCCCAAAGCTTGGATCTTGATAGGAGGATATTTCAATACCATCCTCTCTATGGGTAAGAAAATTAGGGGGAAATAGAAATTTGGATAGGATCACTGACCTCATGAATGAATATATTGCAAACCTTAATCTTGTGGACATCCAACCAGATAATGGCCTTATGACTTGAAGACAAGTCTTAGCTTGTATCATGGAGAGATTGGATAGATTCCTACTCTCTGACCATTTATTAATCCAACGTAACATTACTAAAGTGAAGACTCTTAATAATATTGGTTCATATCACTGGCTAGTCATGGTGGAAATTTGGAAAACCAATGTGAGTTTCTCTCCTTTCAGATTTCACTTATAGACAGTTCCTTTAGACCTCAAGTGCAATAATGATGGAAGGAAGATAAACCAAGATATGAGGCTAGGATGTTCTATTTTGCAAAAAGGTTGCAATATATTATATCCAAAATCAAGACTTGGAACTGGAAGAAGTTTGGAGATGTTCAACAAAAAAACATGAAGTTATTGCTCAAATTGAAAATTTGAATAAGAAAATCTGTTTAGATGGCCTCACAAAGAGCATAAGTACATATGAAATTAGACTCACAACTCAATTTGAGGAATGAAAAAAAAAGAACTCTTATGGAAGCATCTAGAATTCAATGGCTCAAATAAGGAGATGAAAACACAAATTTCTTCCATAAATATTTTCTAGCTTGAAGATCTCACAACTTTATTTTTTCTCTAAATTTAGATTCTAGAGATGTTGTCTACACTTGGGATGACATGAACTCTATTTTTGTGAATTATGTTAGTTAGAGTCTATTACATCATTTATATCATGTAAATGTACCTTCCTAGGTACATACTTAGGAAATTAGATTGCTTTAGGGGGAATTTATCTAGTTACTTCATGCAATGTAATAAATGCACAAGTATCAATGTGCAAGTTGTAAAAGTGCAAGGTGTACCTTGTACAACTAGTTAGAGTTTTGGGCAAGAAATCTATCTTCTACTATAAGAATCCCTCATCGTACGAGTTTGATAAGCAAGTCAGTAGGTAGTATTAGTAGAAGTAGGTGACTCCATTAGTGATGGAGCACATTATAGTTCTGTATATTCTTGAATGGAGTGTCCATACCCTCCATAGCAATATTGTATTAATTTCCAACATACTTCAAAAATCTGGTGAGTTTACTTTCTTTCATTTTTTAGCATCTTGTGAATGTAATATCTTATTGTGATCTACCTCAAAATATAATAGTGGTATCAGAGCCATGATAGATATAGTCATAGTAGGTCAATAGGAATACCACCATTATTATCGAGTATGTGTTTTTTATCAACCTGATGTGCCATTGGACCAGTCACTTTCAAAAATTCTTAGAAAATTCTAGGTGGTAGAATTAGGGAGAGTCACAAGAGAGTACTAAAAAAATATTAGTTTCAAAAAGTACTGAGATTGTATTTGACTAGAGTCTATCCACAAAGTTACAAGAAAACTCTTGAAGACTAGGACTCAATATTCAATCCACTAGATTGATAGATAATCTAGTGAAGATCATCTAGAATATCTAGAACTTGGCAACTATTATTTGAATGTTCTTCTTACTATAGGAAACTAACTCTCAGATGATGAAGACACCTCATACAATAGAAATCTAGTATATTTCAACTTCGTTGCTTGAAGGTCGGAGTGCCTTCATAGTGTAGAGATTAGTTATTGTAAAAGAGGAATACTATAGAAGAGACTCTAGGAGAAAGAGTCATAGTGAAGACTAGATATTGAAGTTATATATTGGTAAAATCAACTTCACAGAAGAAAAAGGCCATAGAAGCCTTAATATGAAAAGGCCACATAAGCCTTGATAAAAAAATGCTATAGAAGCCTTAATCTAAAAAGGTCATAGAAGCCTTAATATGAAAAGACCATAGAAGCCTTTATCTAAATAAGGCCATAGAATCCTTAATCCAAAAAGGGCCATAGAATCCCCAATCCTAAAAATGACTCCATAAGGGAGTACCTAATTCAAAAGTAGATTCATATTTTAGTACTAATAATTTATTATAGGAAAGAAGATTTCCAGTGAAATTGAGAAACTTCCTACATTCAAATTTAGGAAGAGTATTTGCTTTAGAATCATCCAACACCTAAAGCAAAATTGAAGGTGAAGATATCAAGAGAATATCTCATTGAGGAAGCTTCCATTCTTGGAAGGATGAGAAGGATGAGGATGAACCTATTCAGATCCATAAGCAGTAGAATCAAGAGATCTAGGAAGGAGATATCAAATCTAGAAGAAGAAGGCATCAAGAAATACTGAAGCATATACAAAATAGAATGCCTAGGATAGTTCTCAAGGAAAAAAGCTTGAAAAAGCCATGTGGCTAAAGCAAGATCAACAAATAATTCTTGCAAAAACTCATTAGAGAAATTATCCACTAAGGAGAAACTTTCTTGCAAGGGAAGGCTTGGGATAATTATCACCATCCAAAAACAAACCCAATCAGGATAATATGAATTATAAATGAGTACCAAAGAAGATACAAAAGACCTAAAGGCATTTAGAGTCTTGACAAGAAGATCCTAATTGAAGTCAAAATTTGACAAGAAGACTCAAAGACAAAAGAAGTTTGTCAAAGCTGAGAGATTAGAGTATTTCTAAATAATCCTCTAAATCCACAATAGAAAGGAGAATACCAAGTCACCAAACCCCAGGCTCATGAAAGGAAGTTTGAGATATATTTTTTGTGAAGGAGGAGCTACTTGGAAAATCTATCAAAAAGGTAAGCAACTATTGGTGCAAGTAAATTCATTATTCAGATTACTCATTAAATTTTTTAAAGCACCTTATGTTAGATCAGAAATTGCAAAGGGAAATATTGCATTATAAGTCTTCATAGAAGTGCAAAAAGGAAATTTTATTTTAAGGTTCATTTGCACATTATTTTGGAGTTGATTATATTACATTAATCTTTCAATTACAGATCTTATATCTTGAAAAATGAGATTGAATCCTACAACTATGTTTGTAGTGAAATCTATAGATTATATTTGAAAAGTTGCAGTGGAATTATTAAGGGCATATTTGAAAAATTAGTGGAGCAATAAGGTGAATTTATTGTTACCATTTATAGTGCATCTATTAAGAACTATTCTAGTTAGAATTTTAAGTAGTTTCTCTATATTTTTTTGTGTTGATTAAGAAGCACACAAAAAAAATTGCAACACTTTAGTGGCCAAAAGAAGCCACCATTACAAGAAAAAAGGTGGAGTAGAAAAAAAACCACCATTGAAATCCTTGAAGGAAGCCTCAAATCGAGACCTTAGTAGTCTCAAGACTAAAGGAGAATAAAAGGATTCTTTATTCAAGCACAAAGTGTAGGAATCCTCACTATCAATAACTTGGATTGACCATCATCCAAAAGAATCAAGAAAGATTATAAATATTCTTTATTTTAGGTGCAAAATTAGATATTACAAAAGGCACCTCCTTTGTTCCTTGAAATAAAAAAGGCTTTACTATTTACAAGGGGGCAGAAGGACATTTTTTATTTAGTAGGTCTATATCCAAGTGAAGGAGCTATCTAAAGCTCACACAAGCAATACATATACGACCAAAAGGAAAAGATATCAGAGAGCTCACACATCCTCATTTCAACAAATTTGTATCCAGGTGAAGGAGCCCATATGAATAGCATAGTTGCATCCAAATAAGGAGCTATCAAAGAGCTCACATGTGTAGAAGCTAAGGTGTTTAAAAACACCATTCTTACCCTCAGAATTAGCCCTATAAGGCAACGTGTAACCTACAACAGTAAAGCCATTGGAAGAAGATATTAGCACTCATGCATATGTAGAAAGGAGGACATTATTCAATAGAGGAGTATCTACATAAAAATTAGCATTGGGTGTTCTAACCAACAACAAAGGAAGGATATTAACACTTATGCATACGTAGAAAGGAGGACAATATTCAACAGAAGAACATCTATGTAAAATAATTAGCATTGGGTGTTCTAACTAGTGACAAAGGAAGGAAAAAATCAACATTAGCAGTGCTAAAAGAGAGTGGTAGCTATACCTAAAGCCTCCATTGAAGCAAGCATCCACCAAGAGAAGATATCGAAGGTGTTTCAAGAATCTATCCATCTATAGCCATCCATTGCCCTCTCCAAGCTAGCTAGCAAAAGAAAGCTTGCATACCAAGGAAAAGCAAGCTCACAAAGGGTGCAAATATAAATGAGGAATTAGGGTTACTTGGAGTGTTAGAAAGAAAGCTTGCATGGACAAGATACTTAGCATGAAATATCTATGTCTACCAATTTTTGAGTGCTAACCTAAAGGGATTTACACACATTTGGAGGGAGTTGATATTCATTGGAGGTTACCACCAATATCATCATTACCAAAGAAATTCTCATTGTTGAAGAAATACTCACTACCAAATAACGTTCATTATTTTTTAAGAGATCTGACTAGTAACATTTCATGTGACACTTGTCACAAAGCCCATCCTTAAAGATTTCAATCCAAGAGAATAAAAGATAGTCTAGTAGAACATAGTCAAGCAAGCAAGGAGTAGTCAAAAACTAGTTAATGCTTCAAGGTGAAACATCCATACAATGTAAGGAATATAGTAAAGATGTTGTCATTTGGAGAAGACTAGAAAAAGATATTTGTAGCCATCAAATTGTAGAGGTGTTCGATCACCATTCAAAGGAATATTTACACTAGTAAAATAGGGCTCTGAATTGCTCACAAGCGCTACACAACATGTAGCAATATATCTTCCCGACGTACAACAATGAGGAGATATTAAGATAAAATTATTTATGCTTGTCTAAACATAAGCTTTTTGGAGTTATAAAGAAATACATTATTATTAAAAAAGCATACTTTAGATATAATTATTTACAAAATTTATCAAGGATGATTAAGGGATATTATAATTGTTTAAATTACTTGCAAATATTATTTTTTAAATTTTTTCAAACTTGGAAGTTATAAGGAATACAACATCAATTTAGGAATTGGAAATTAGAAAACATCAAATAAATCAATGAAGGGTATTAAAATATGTTTATTAAAAAGTCTTCAAATTTTGGTTTTTTATAGTGTTGTCTCAAAACAATTAAATAAAGGAAAATGTATACCAACTTCAAAACCTCTTCAAAATTGAAAATAGTGCTTAGTTCAATAAGAGTAATAAGGAGATCGAAAAGCTACTTTTTGTATTTACACAATTTTATAAAATCAACTTAGAATTGAACTACAATTTATAAAAGCACTATATTGATAATACATTCTATCCAAAAACATCACAGGGAGTCATAAAAAATTCTACAAAACTTGGTAATATTAGCATCAAATAAAAATTATCAAGTTCAGAATTTATTGGGTAGATGTAAGCTTGATACAAAACCTAAAACTTATTAGGTTTGTGAACTCTCATCATTAGGGAGATATAAGGAAGTCTACATAATCTAAAGGTTAACAAAGTTCTTTATCAAATCAACTCAGTATATTATAAGGGTTATATATATCCAAAAGACTAGAAGCTATAAGATATACTACTAAAATTTCATGGATGAAATTATGAGAAAAGCCTTCAATAATGAAGAACTATTCCAAGAAGTAGAATTTTACTCTCAAAATTTAATAGATACTCTTGAAGGATACAAGTATCTATCAAATAGAAATAAAGATAAATTCTCCTTATTTCTTAAGGAAGCCAGAGAAGGTAACTTTACAACCTTGATTAATTATATCCATGAAATCCTCTTCACAGCATGGTGGAACTCACAAAAATTTATTATATTCTCACAAGAAGAGTGTCTAATGATTTATCTATCATTGATTGTGTTTGCACTTACTCAACACAAGAAACAAGGTTTCAAAAAGAAGTAATATTAATGTGATGATCAACTAATTTTTCATGAAGCAAAAATTACACCAGCTCCAATGTAGAACCGCTAAAAGAGAAGCAGTAAGAAGAAGAAAACCCATATCAGAAGAGGACATTGCACTATAACTATTGAATCTATTAAGCACACTCAAATGAAAGAGTAACCTACAATATCAGCTTATACTACATAAATCTAAGAAATAAACTACTAGATGAATTTGATCACAACTAGCAATGAAGGAGAATACAAGTTCCATTATCTAATGGATGAAGATGTATATTGAAGACCAAAAGTCTTCAGTATCCAAATAATGTAATAAAGGAGGTTGTTAGAGTTAGAGTCTATTACATCATTTAGATCATGTAAATGTACCTTCCTAGGTACATACTTAGGACATTCGATTACTTTAGGGGGAAGTTATCTAGTTACTTCATGCAATGTAATAAATGCACAAGTGTCAATGTGCAAGTTGTAAAAGTACAAGGTGTCCCTTGTACATATAGTTAGAGTGTTGGGCAAGCAATCTATATTCTACTATAAGAAGCCCTCATTGTAAGAGTTTGATAAGAAATTTAGTAGGTAGTAGTAGTAGAAGTAGGTGACTCCATTAGTGATGGAGCACATTATGGTTCTATAGCTTCTTGCATGGAGTGTCCATTTCCTCCATAGAAATATTGTATTAATTTTCAACATTTCTATTTATAGCATACTTCAAAAATCTAGTGAGTTTACATTTCTTTCATATTTTAGCATCTTGTTCTTGTCATATCTTATTGTGATCTACCTCAAAAGCTAAAAAATTACTTTTCCAATATTTTTGCTGCTACTCCTCTTGACTCGGCTTCTCAAAAAAATATTCTTCAAGCAATCCCTTCTCTTATCACTTCTAATGAGAACTCTATTTTGAATGATCCTATTACTATTAATGATCTTCATCAAGTGGTTTTTAAAATGCAAAAAGGGAAAACACCAAGTCATGATGGTTTTCCTATTGAGTTCTACCAAGAGTTATGGGATATCCTTCATGCTGATTTATTAGAGGTGGTGGATGAAACCAGAAAAGCCAAAAAAATTTTGAAGGTTATCAATAAAAATTATATATCTCTTATCCCAAAATATCAAGAGGCTTATCACATCTCAACTTTTAGACCTATTGCTTTATGTAATATTCTTCTCAAAATAATTACCAAGATCATGGCAGAATAGTTGAAGCCTATTTTTCATAAGATTATTTCCCATGAACAAGGAGGTTATGTGGAAGGGTGTCAAATAGTGGAAGAGATAGTTCTTTCTTAGGAAGCCATCCATTCCATGGATATGCAAAAATTGCCTTCTATTTTCATTCGTTTAGACTTATCCAAAGCTTGTGATAGAGTGGATTATCACTTCCTTATCAAAGTTTTGAGGTAATTTGATTTCTCTTAAGATTGGATGGACTAAATTATGGGTTTTATCTCTTTAGTATTCTACCTAGTTCTTATCAATGGTAGGCCTTCACAACTGTTCCCAACTTCTAGAGGTGTTAGACAAGGTGACCCCCTCTCCCCTTATTTATTCATCATTCTTGCTAAATTCTTGGATAGGACTATAACCAAAAATAGAGACAAGAAAACCCATGAGTGATGAGGCCTGGAAATGCCTCAATCATAACATGTTTTGTACACTAAAAATGCCTATAAACTCTTATGTTTTATCTGATATGTTAGTTAAGTTGATTTAATATGCTTTGTATATTAACCATTTTGCATGATCAATGTATTTGAAATATTATATGTTGATTTTATAGCTTTTTGCATAGTTTTGTGTTCTTTTTGCTATGATTTGCTACAATGGGATATGCTTAGAATAATAGCAGCATTTCACTAATCATATTTTGATTTGTCTCAAGCATTTACTTCACCTAAATCTGGCAACAGTGCAAGCAAACTATTGTTGTGCAAAAAAAACTAGTCTTTCCCATGTAAATTCCAGCCGATTTGTCCATAAATAGCAAGGCATGGAATTCACATGAGGAAAGGGATGAAGACCATTAGAATTTGATCTTAGGAGATAACCCACTCGAGAGATGCAGAAGAAATCAATGGAAAAGCATATATTTGTTCATACCAAGATATCTTCGGAATGAACAGATATCTTCGAAATGAAGGAACACAGCATCTTCGGAATGAGCGGATCTTCGAAATGAAGAATGCAGCGTCTTCGGAATGAGCGGATCTTCGGAATGAAGCATGCAGTATCTTCGGAATGAGCGATCTTCGGAATGAGAATGCAGTATCTTCGGAATGAGCGATCTTCGGAATGAAAACTGCATTGTCTTCGGAATGAAGCCACTTATCTTCGGAATGAAGAACAGAATGTGTTTTTGACCTTTTGACCGATTTTTGAAGCCGAAAAAAGGAAATAAAGGTTGGAAAAAGTAAAGAGAAATATCTTCCATCTGTCTTTGCCGTCATTGCCGACCAAAGCCATCATTAAGGAAAAGATCAAGTTTTAGTCCTCTTCTAGGATAAAACCAGAATTTGTTGCAGCATTGTAGGATTAGATCTTTTTGATATTCTTTGTTTGTAATCAGATCATAGGATAGCTATAAATATTGCTCCCGTTCGGGTTGAGCGAGATAGATAGAAAAAGAGGTAGAAAATAGAGTAAGGAAGCTAGCAAAAAAATACGAGTATAACTAGAAATTGACTGTTACAGTCCTGTAACAATTTTTAAGTAGAATTCTTGTAATCATGTCTTTTGATCAATAAAGTGCACCAGTTCTATTTCAAATTACTTGTAAATGAATGTGATTAAGATTTAGAAAAAGAGAGAGACTTACACCTTCTTCTGGACAAAGAGGCTGGCCACTTCCGGACCTAGGAGGAGGACTAACAAAGCAGGTTTTTATTCTGATTTTGCTGTAGCAGAATGAGTTGTAGAACTTGTTATGTCAATTGCTTGTAAATAGTTGACAATATTTGCGGTATTAGTTTATTTATGCTTAGATTAATCTTGTGCTTAAAGTTTTAGTTGCAATCTTACTTTCAGCAAAGTTTCCACTTTATTTTCAGATTGTTATTTCCAGAATTTACTATTTTTCAGCAATTTCCTGCATTTTATGTTTCTTTGTCAAAATCTGAACAGAAGATTGACAACCTTCTGTTACAGAACTTTGATAGTTTTTATTTCCACATTAGATCTAAACTTTCATTACTACAAAAGTAATTAGATTTCCTTTCTGCAATTAGGATCAGACTTTCAATTCTGCAACTGTTAATTCTGCAATATAATTAGGTCTCATTCTGCAATTGTAATTAGGACTTCATTTCTGTAGTTAATGATTAGTTTCCAATTCTGCAACTTAGATTCAGATTTAATTTATGCAATTTAGAGATAGGAATGTTCCAAAACCCCCCACACAATCGGTTCCACCAATAAGACTTGTTGCCCTAGATTGACCTAAGTTATAGCTGTTTCACTTCTTCTCCCGTAGATAGCCTTGTACACTGCCCTGGATTGACAGATTCATTGAGAATTAATGATGGTATAACGACTACGCATCATTTTGGCACCGTTGTCGAGGAATAGTGTTGTCAAGAAGAAAACAAATAGTCCAATAGCTGTAATCAGACTAAACTATGAACATTCAGGTTAAAATCTGAATATAACAGCAGAGTAAGATAACAACTATTGACTTAATTTATGTCATTTAGGAGTAAACATGAATGAGTAAGTCTAGGGATACTCCAAAGGATCCCTGGCTTGTCCCATTAAGGAGATCTTCACGCCTAAGGGGTGAATCACCTGTGTTTGAACTACCTGAAAGATTGATAGAAAAATCACCAGTCTCACCATCGGTAGAACATTTTGAGAAAGGAAAATCACCAATTTTATCAACAAGATATCTTAAGGAAAATAATTCATCGAGACTCATCAACGAGAGAAGCTTGGACCTCTTGAGAGAACAATTTGGAAAGCTTTAACTTCTCCTAGGAAACAAGAAACTATGGCGAGAAGGAGGCAATGCGGATGGCCGAGCATGGCTATGTTCATAATGAAGGGGATGATCGGGATATACTCCAACCATCCAGAACATTTGAATATCCTATTCATCTGAATCCAACACAAAACTCTCCCATGAAGACCATTTCACCTTCGAGTACTTCCAACCTTCCGAGGTGTTGTATCTGAAGATCCTGATAGATTTTTGTTTGAATTCAAGGTAGTGTGTCAGACCTATGATTATATAAATGACAATAAAAAACTTAAGGTTTTTCCCTCAACTCTCAAGGATTCAGCATTACGTTGGTTCATGAGCTTAGAGCCAAATTCCATAAGAACCTGGGATCAAATGGAGGCTGTCTTTTTAGACAAATATCAGGAATACTGTCGTGTAAGGAATAGAAAAGATGAGTTATTTAGAATCAAGTGGGAAGATGATGAGACCTTGGAAGATTATCTTGATAGGTTCTCCTTTGTTCAAAGGAGATGTGGACTAGTAGAACCAGAATTGTGTAAAACTATCTTTTTGAGAGGATTGCAAGATGAATCCGAGAGAAGTTCTGGATTTAATGGGAAAAGGGGATGTAACCACTCTCGGTAATGAGGAAATTATGGATCTCTGCAGGAATTACTCTCGCACTAAGCGAGAGAAGAAGAAAAAGCCGCACAAATGGCACGATGTAAAGGACACGATAGAGGAACTTGCAAATTTCAAAACGGATATCCTAGTGCATCTAAACACTACTTTAGGGAAATCTCTGCAAAAGCTAAAAACACAGAACCTTTGGCAATTTATTGCCCAAGATGTAGAAGTAAACATGCTTTCCGGGAATGTCCTTTGAATAAAACATCTATCTCGGCCATTTGTAGTATCTGTTCAAAAAGGCATTCAAGCTGATCAATGCCACTGCTACCACAACTCAAAGCTGTGTTAGAAAACCAGATGAGGAACTCAATTATGTTGGACCACAACAAGGGGGAATTTCTCTCAATATCAAAATCCCCCTCGTTTTCCTACAAATTGGGGGCATAATCCTGGTACTATGCCTTGGGGACAATCAAAACCACCCCAATGTCCTTGGTATTATCCTCAATGGACAAATTCCCAAGAATGGCCACAATCAAATTGGAGTAATCCAGCATGGAATCAGAATCAAAACAACCCCTCATGGAATCAAAACAATCCGGCTTGGAATCAAGAATCAGACTAATCCACATTGGGTGCAAAACCAACCACAGTGGAATCGGCAATACCGAGTCCTATCCAAGGCGACAAAGGAATCAAGGTCAAACTCGAGCATTTGTTGCCTGCACCTAATCAAAATTTTCAAGAAAAACAACAGCAAACACAGCAAGTGAAACAACCTCAATTGCCAGCTCAGCCAGTCACTAATCCAAATAGTGTAAGACAGACACCTCCTGTCTATGTGGCTGAAGCTGAAGAAAATATTGAAATTAATGTTCTTGATTGTAGCGATATCCAACTCCGTTCAGGGAAAGTTGTACCTGAACCAGTTTTAATGGAAATCAAAGATAATGAAAAGCAAGAATCATCAGAACCAGAGAGAATCCAACCAACAATAGAAACAAAAAAATTGGATCCAACAATAGAAAAAGAGACACAAGCAGAACAATTACCAAGGATAGTTCCATATCCTGAAAGACTTAATGCAATACCAAAAATTTCTGAGTCAGAATTGGTCAAAGAACTCAAAAAGTTGACTATCTCATTACCCTTATTGCAAGCCATTAAGGAAATACCAGAAATTAATAATATTGTCCAAAATTTGTGCATTAAAAGAGCAGGAAGAAAGAAGAAAGCATTCCCCAAGACATGCGGGTTGAAGGGAAGATAGCTGATCTCTTATCCGGAAAACTACTACCTCCAAAGTATAGTGATCCGGGGAAGCCCGGTTATCCACGGTCACCATAGGTTCGAGTACCAATATCAAATGTTTTAGTGGATCTAGGAGCTGCAATAAATGTCATGACTAAAGATACAATGGAACAATTACGGCTCAAACATCTCGGCCCCACATTTTACGAGTTTTAGAAATGGGTGATAGGTCGGTTGCAAAACACTGAAGGAATCATTGAAGATGTCCCTATAGAAGTTTCTTCTTGGGAATTCCCTGCAGATTTTCTGGTTTTACAGCCAAGAAATTCAGCACATGGATATCCCATTATTTTGGGAAGACCTTGGCTTGCAACTACAGCAACCTTCATAGACTGCAGATCTGGAAATATGACTATTTCAAATGGTATTGAGCTGAAACAAATTTCTTTATATCCTCCTGCCAAAACCATCTAGCAAATTTTCAGGTCGGTTATGGTTTTCGACTCGGATGAAGAACCGAGAAGAGGTCATTTCTACACTAGCTACCTTAGTAGTAAGAGAACACACAGAAGACCTCGGTGACACGAGAAAACTTAGAAAATGAAACAATCTGATGAATGTTCCGCATGAACAAGGTTTAGAATGGGAAGCAACAAATATCCAACAATTGATAAGTAATGAGGAGAATCAAAAATTTGAAGATGAATCATCTATGTTATCACGGGGAAACTCTGTTTCACTACCACATGGATGGCACCATCATCCGATTTTTCCTTCTCACTTGTTCCATACAAGATATGCTTCCCTCAAGCGGCAATGAAACAGAAGCGCTTCGTTTCTCCCATCTCGACAATGTCCTCTTAATCCCTTAAACACCAAATATGAAGGAGTGAATTCGGTCCTTCTAAATACAAAACAAATAGAAGTCCGGCCAGGCAAATTTTTGAACATCTACGACCGACTTACTAGGGAAGAGGAAGAAAAATTGATAGTTGTTTTGACGAAGCATGTTCATGCTTTTGCTTGGAACTACAAAGATATGTCAGGAGTTCATCCTGATATATGTACCCATAGAATCTATATTGAAGAAGTCAAGCCAGTCAGACAACCTCAAAGAAGATTGAATCCTGCCTTAAGAGATATTGTGAAAGAAGAAATTGAAAAACTCCTGGAAGTAGGATTCATTTACCCAATTTCTGATAGCCAATGGGTTTCTCCATTGGTAATAGTTCCTAAGAAAAATGGAAAAATGAGAGTATGTGTAGACTATAGAGAATTGAATAAGGTGACATACAAAGACCATTTTCCATTACCTTTCATAGATCAAGTGTTAGATACTCTTGCTAGAAAAAAGATACTTTTGTTTTCTTGATGGATTTAGTGGATATAATCAAATTCAGATTGCACTTGAAGATCAAGAAAAGACAACTTTTACATGTCCATGGGGAACATTTGCCTATAGGGTTTTACCTTTTGGTTTGTGTAATGCCCCAACAACTTTTCAGTGAGCAGTCCTAGCAATTTTTGCGGATCTGACCACCAAAAGTGTTGAAATTTACATGGATGATTTCACGAGTATGTGGACAAACTTTTGATTTTACATTGGAAAATCTTGACAAAGTCTTAACTCGCTGTGAAACATACCACTTATCCTTAAATCCGGATAAATGCTTCATGATGATGAAGGAAGGGATAGTTCTTGGTCATCACATCTCTCCTGAAGGGATCCAAGTTGATCCAAAGAAAGTTGAAATTATCAAGAATCTCCTTCCTCCTAAAACTCAGACTAATGTCGGAAGCTTCCTAGGACACATTGGTTTTTACCGTAGGTTTATTCCCAACTTTAGTACAATACCCAGTCCTATGTTTGCCTTATTGACTAAAGATTCTGAATTCTCCTGGACTGCAAAATGTCAGGAAGCATTTGAAGCTTTGAAAGAGAAATTGATAACTCCACCTGTGCTCAGAGGACCTAATTGGACATTACCATTTCACATTCAGACTGATGCCTCCAATACAGCAATTGGAGCAGCATTAGGACAAATTGATAATGGTGAACATTATACCATCTACAACATTAGCAAGAACTTGACAGGAGCAGAGAAAAATTATACAACAACTGAGAAAGAATTCCTAGCAGTAATTTATGCCATCAACAAATTCAGGCATTATATCACAGGTTATCAAATATTTATTCACACAGATCATACAACCATTAAGTATTTGATGAATAAACCTATGGTAAGTGCAAGAATTATTCGTTGGTTGTTGTTGCTTCAAGAATTTGATATCAACATAATCAACAAACCAGGGAAAAGCTAATGTTGTGGCAGATTTCTTGTCTAGGTTGCGAGAACACGAGATGAAGGGGAATTAGTTGATGACACTTTTCTTGATGAAAAACTATTTGCTATATCGGTTCAATCACCTTGGTTTGCGAGATATAGCCAATTATTTGGTCACGGGGAAAGTTCCTCCACATTTTACTTCAAAACAGAAAAAACAATTGATCAAACAGAGTTCTTCTTTTGAATGGATTAAGGGTATGCTTTTTAAGTGCAGTCCTGACCATGTGTTACGTAGGTGCATCCGAAAGGATGAAGTGTATGATATCCTTAGAGCTTGTCATGATGAACCCTCAGGTGGACACTATTCCGTAAAAAGCACAGTTAGAAAAATCTTGGGGATAGGATATTATTGGCCATCTCTTCACAAGGATGTGAAAAAGTACATCAGGCATTGTGATGCATGCCAAAGAATGGGGAAACCCACTCATACAAATGAGATGCCATTGCAGCCTCAAATGGTTTTAGAACCATTTGAGAGGTGGGGGCTTGATTTTGTAGGACCTATTGATCCACCTTCTCAAGGAAAGGTGCATATTCTAGTATGCACTGATTACCCGACAAAGTGGGTAGAGGTGCGTGCTTTCAAACATGCTCGTGAAGAGAAGGTCATTGATTTCCTGTATACTCGGATTTTTAGAGATTTGGAGCTCCACGGTCTATCACCACGGACCAAGGACCCCAATTTGCATCCAAAGTCATAAAAGCATTTACAAAATTGTATGAAATCAAACATAGGAAATCATCACCTTACCACCCACAAGCAAATGGCCAGGTTGAAGTAACAAACGAGGGAACTAGAACGCATCTTGACAAAAATAGTAGCTTTTCATAGGAAAAATTGGCTAGACAAATTACCTAAAGCAGTTTGGGCCTACAATACTACTTGGAAGTCCACTACTGGATTCACACCTTATGAACTAGTCTTTGGTAAAAAGCCTCTCTTACCTATTGAATTTGAGCTACTAACATTGCGCATAGCACTAGAAATTGGAATTGAATTGTCGCAGGCACAGACAGACAGGATTCTACAGCTGAATGCATTGGATGAACTTAGATTGGATGCTCTGCACCAAACTGAGGTAATTCAGGAGCAGAGGAAGTTGTGGCATGACAGTCACATTCAGTGGAGGAAACTTCAACAAGGAGATTGGGCTTTCTTGTTCGATTCTCAATATGAAGACTTCCCTGGAAAACTGAAAACTAGATGGTTGGGACCTTATTGGATTGAAGAGGTATTTAACAACGGAGCAGCTCGTTTATCCCCCATTGATGGGTCACGAAGAAAGTTGGTAGTGAATGGACATCGCCTCGGGGTATACCATACACCTCTGACTAAAGAAGAATTCTTGCAGCAACTTGATAGTTTGGATACACAGTAGGTGGAAGAGATTCCTTCTTCCACTTCAAAACAATCAACATGATCAGTGGATTTCAAGAAAAAATAGAAAATAAAAAAAATCAGAAAAATAGAAAACAAAAAGATGAATAAATTATGAGTATGAATTCCTTCATGGGCATGGTTTCAGGGGAAATCATGAAATTCCTTCATGGGCATAGTCAGGATCAAGAAAAAAAAAGAAGAGAAAAGGAGAGGTAAAAATAAAAAAAATGAAGAAAAAAAAAAAAAAGAGAAAAATGAATAACCCAGCAGTGAAAACCTTTTCTTAAGGCACTACTGAGTTGGTGTGCATGAAAACCAGTTTTCTGGCATGCATAACCTTGAGAAATTTCTGAACCACCATTGTACAAATTCACCTAGTGCACTTGTTTTGAAATGTTGCGAGAAAATCTCAGTGAGAATATCAACAAAAGCGGTCATTCTTCAAAAGCGGCATTAACTATTTTTTATCAGGTATATATTTCTTACATTTCTTCATTGTAAAATGATTGGTATATAGTATGTGACAATTAACCATTAGCATAAAAGGTATTCATAAGAGTTGGCATACTTAAAAACATGTTTTGAGAATGAAAATATTGATTTCTGCCTAATCTTCGGAACAAGAATGCCAAAAACAATACCTGTTGTATTATCTTCGGAATGAAATTGTCTTCAGAATGACAGCAAAATGAATGTTGCACTTTGTCTTCAGAAAGAAACTTTGTCTTCGGAATGACAATTTGTCTTCAGAATGAAACTTGGTCTTCAGAATGACGACTTGCTGCATCATCTTCGGAATGAAGATATGTCTTCGGAATGAAGATCTGTCTTCGGAATGGGGGTCTGTCTTCGGAATGACGATTTACTTTCACAATACAGCTTGATCTTCGGAATGAGGATTAATCTTCGGAATGAGGATTGATCTTCGGAATGAAGATCTATCTTCGAAATGAAAATTTTGCAAAGAAGATTTGTCTTCGGAATGAAGACCTATCTTCGGAATGAGGTCATAATCTTCGGAATGAGGATTTGTCTTTGGAATGAAGACCTGTCTTCGGAATGAGGTCATAATCTTCGGAATGAAATTTTGTTTGCGCAATAAGTTATAATCTTCGGAAAGAGCATTTCCACGTGGCATCCAAGAAGGTAAGATACGACAAAATCAAGATTTTTTCTTAGTTGCATGCGAGGAAGGGACACGTGTCAATCAGCACATGGTTTGTTTTTGCACTCATTGGAAATACGGAGAACATGACCAACCATATGCCACCAGTTTTTAATGTCAATTAACATGCACGTGAGAATCTGCAAAACTAATGAGGTGGATCTGACGGCAAGGACATCCATGCAATTATCAACAAGCAGGTGTACAGTGCAAAAGTAGAAATGTGTGCCATCTTTCTTTTCGAAGACGTGTTGCGAGGTACAGTGCACAGGATACGGTTCATTCTGAAGAAGAAGACGAGAAACAGGGCAATGAGGGTTTTAACTTAAAACTCTGCAAATTTGCAATAGAAAATAGCCAAAAATCCTGCAGTAGAACAATGGTCGCAGTGTACAATTTTTAAACAGAGAAAAATGGGGCGAAAGATCAGAACAGAGCCTGCAGATACCAATTACCTCCGAGAAAATCTGGCAGTTGTGCAGATTTTTGAAGACGGAGGGTTTATGACATTTTTGGATAAATTCAATGGGTCTTCTAAAGATTTAGCTGGCATGTTCGCCCATACGTTCAGAAACAACCGAGCACATGTCAACGACATGTCTATTGAGGTAAGCCCTAAAATTTTAAGTCAGATTACAGAGCTGCCATTAGAAGGGATTTCAATTACTAGATCTGGCAAGAACACATTGGCAAATGTAGTTAATCAGTTTGTAGAAGAAAATGATAGAGAACCTGAATACTTAACCCATAACAACACATGCAAAGGGTTAAAAAGGGCCAGCCTACAGGAACCTTGGGATGAAGTAGCCACCTGGGTGATTAAGTTTTTGACCTGTGAAGGGCAGTATGTGTTGTTGTCAGGGCATCATCTACGAATTTTAAACCATCTCAGACATGGTAGACAACAACCAGAAGTTAGGGTAAATCTTCCCTGTATCTGTATCAAGAGTTAAAGAACATGGCAAAAAGATATCAGGAGGGTAAAGGAAGCCTTCGCCATCATGGCCTCATCAAATTAGTTTGCCAACACCATTTTAGAGGAAACCCTAGGAGTTTTGACAGATTTTACTCTAACCTAAATGATGTCATTTTTGGGGATGAAAGTGAGGAAGAAGAAGAACCAAATACTGTTGATGTTGCTGCAGAAGAGGAAACAACTACTGCAGAAAGTATTGCAGAAGTTGCTACAGAAAATGTTGTAGAGGATGTTGTAGAAGAAGCTGCAGAAGGTGCCCCTGAAGCTATTACAGAACTACACCCCACAACAGCAGCAGAAAACCTTGCTCCTGAACCCTCAACTTCACAAGTTAAGAGACAAAAGAGAAGAGGATCTGGAACTAGCAGCAGAGCAGAAAAACAAAAGAAAGTTTGGTTTGCTAAAATTGCAACTGATTTGTCAGAACAGAGAAGTGAAACAAGGGAAACAGAGGCATCTAAAACTGACCCCATGACCCCTACTGTCACCAGAAAATAGAGCAAAAAGAAGAAGTTTGCATCTGGAACTAGGAGGTCTACAAGAATCCATTTGAAAGAAACTACAGAACGGGTCATGGAGGAAGAAGATAGACCAAGTAGCCCAGATGTCACAGAGATACAACCAGCATCTGACAACTTTCCAGAATTCCCTGAACAGATAGCTGAGGCAAAAATTGAGCAAGTTGGTTTGGAAGAGGCTACAGTTCAACAGGCTATAGATATGGTAGATATCCTTATAGACAGTCTCACAGAGCCTCTCGAACAAGAACAACTTGTTGCAGAAGAAGAGATATTGGTTGAGCGACCAGCTCATAATCGATTTGTCTGTATCAGCTTTGAAGCGAGAAACAGAAGTGGAAGACATCACTGAGCGGTGAGGGCAGCAAGAAGTGTTGTCAAAACACAGACCAAATGGATCACAGAGAAAGAAAGCATCATTGAGATGCAAGAAAGAAAAATTGTAGAACTTCAGCAAGAAGTGGCAGAACTAAAAAAATTGTTGTTGTCACAATCTGAAAAACAGCCAGCTATATCCCATGATGAAGATAATTTGGCTCAATTGCTTCTGGGTTTATCAAGAGCAGATGATTCTGATGAAGCAGACATGGGAGTCCATCCTGAAACAGCACTCCTTCATTCTGAAGAAGTGCCTGTTCATTCTGAAGCAACACCATCTTATTATGAAGCATTGCCTTCTTGTTCAGAAGATACTTCAGAAATGGTGAGGAATATTGCAGAGGATGTTGAAAATGAGCCACCAACACAGAAACAGTCCCAACAACAAGAAAATGTTCAAGTAAGTACTCCTCTCGAGGTCCCTGCATTTCAACTTGCTACACTTCCAGTAGAAACAACAGATAAGGGGGTACAAGTAGAAATACTATCTGATGACAACCCCATAGAAATAGCAAATAAGGGGGTGCAAGTAGAGTTATTGACAGATGAACAGCCAGTGGAAGTGGCAGAAAAAGGAGTTCAGACAAATCTGTTGCCTAGGATCCCCCCTATAGTAAGACCACCTAATATTGTGTCTCTAGAGCAGTACAATGCAGACATAGCTAGCTGGATGCTTAGATATGAACAACTTGCCAATAAAACTAAAAAATTCAAATTGGAAGCAAAACAGCTAGAAGCCAAGGACACAGAAATTCAGGCATTGAAAGAAAAGGTGTCTGACTTATGTCAAATTGCTAAATTTTTAGTCCAATTTAGACGACCAGCCAGGTTTTACAGCCTTATTTTGAAGGAAAAGTACCTCAGATGGCAGGTCATGAGGATTACTTCAAATCTTCCCTATAAATTGGACACTATTGAAGATTTTTTGGAAGCATATTTTAACAGTCCTTTTGAGCAGAAAAATCTCCTGTGTGAACTGTTTTTACATAGTTTCTTCATTCCAGAGGAAGTTGACTCTCATCCTCAAATCTACATTGGAGATGTTCAGTTGAGAGCATTTATGTCTACTTTGCAAAATCAGCTTTATTGGGATCACGAGAAAAGGCAGAATAAAGTGATTGAAACAAGGGCTGAGTTGTTAGTCAGAGCAATCCAGCCAAATCACCTAAATATCACTCAGCAGCACTTCTCAATGATGAACAGGGATGATATTAAGAGAATGTACTTGAACAATTTGAGGGACTGTGTGGCCAGATTTAACAATTTTTGTGATCACAATTTCTTCCCAGCATTGTCAGTATGTAGAGACAGATGGAATGAACTTTCCATGTCTTTGAGGAAAAGAGAACCTATCTCCCCCATCAATCTAGAGTGGTCCAGAAGAAGAGCAGAAGGTGTAGTCCAACTGATCCAGATCATGCAACATAACTGGATAGGTCTCAGGTTCAGGCCTCCAACCATCATTACTCCAGTTCCATTCTACTTTGAGGAAGATGCCCAGCCTGATGAACAATTTGAAGATTGGCTCAGAAACATTCAGGAAAACAGGGGGTATTACATAGGCAAGAAGTTATTCTACAGGTCATGGAATCTAAACATGGACATATGCGATTCCATAGCCCAACAGAATGCATGAGGGCATGCATTAATATAAGTTGGGGGGAAAATGATGAGGCCTGGAAATGCCTCAATCATAACATGTTTTGTACACTAAAAATGCCTATAAACTCTTATGTTTTATCTGATATGTTAGTTAAGTTGATTTAATATCTTGTATATTAACCATTTTGCATGATCAATGTATTTGAAATATTATATGTTGATTTTACAGCTTTTTGCATAGTTTTGTGTTCTTTTTGCTATGATTTGCTACAATGGGATATGCTTAGAATAATAGCAGCATTTCACTAATCATATTTTGATTTGTCTCAAGCATTTACTTCACCTAAATCTCAGCAAGTGCAAGCAAACTGTTGCTATGCAGCAAAAGCTGGTCTTTCCCATGTAAATTCCAGCCATTGTCCATAAATAGCAAGGCATGGAATTCACATGAGGAAAGGGATGAAGACCATTAGAATTTGATCTTAGGAGATAACCCACCCGAGAGATGCAGAAGAAATCAATGGAAAAGCATATATTTGTTCATACCAAGATATCTTCGGAATGAACAGATATCTTCGGAATGAAGGAACACAACATCTTCGGAATGAGCGGATCTTCGAAATGAAGAATGCAGCGTCTTCGAAATGAGCGGATCTTCGGAATGAAGCATGCAGTATCTTCGGAATGAGCGATCTTCAGAATGAGAATGCAGTATCTTCGAAATGAGCGATCTTCGAAATGAAAACTGCATTGTCTTCGGAATGAAGCCACTTATCTTCGGAATGAAGAACAGAATGTGTTTTTGACCTTTTGACCGATTTTTGAAGCCGGAAAAAGGGAAATAAAGGTTGGAAAAAGTAAAGAGAAATATCTTCCATCTGTCTTTGCCGTCATTGCTGACCAAAGCCATCATTAAGGAAAAGATCAAGTTTTAGTCCTCTTCTAGGATAAAACCAGAATTTGTTGCAGCATTGTAGGATTAGATCTTTTTGATATTCTTTGTTTGTAATCAGATCATAGGATAGCTATAAATATTGCTCCCATTCAGGTTGAGCGAGATAGATAGAAAAAGAGGTAGAAAATAGAGTAAGGAAGCTAGAAAAAAATACAGAGTATAACTAGAAATTGACTGTTACAGTCCTATAATAGTTTTTCAATAGAATTCTTGTAATCATGTCTTTTGATCAATAAAGT